>OMKN01013235.1:0-13089 GCA_900302345.1 Melanonus zugmayeri | reverse complement strand
CTGGTAGGAGCAGCGCTCGGCACACACACACACACACACACACACACACACACACTGACAGACACACACACACACACACACACACTGACACACACATACACACACATACACACACACACACACACACACACACACACACACACACACACACACACACCCACAGACACACACACACACACATTGTCAGACACACACATACACACACACAAACACACTGTCAGGCAGACACACACACTGTCAGGCACACACACCTGTCAAAGACACAAGTACACACACACACACACTGTCAGGCACACACACACACACACACACACACACCTGTCAAAGACGCAAGCACACACACACACACAGTAGTCGTCAACGACGTGTGTTCTCTTCCAACTCCCTGTGATGCTTCAGTGATTCCACGACGGACATCGTGGAGAGCAAGGAATTCTGGGTAAACATGCAGAACCTGATGAGCCATCTGAAGAGAGTGGCAGAACAGAAGCCCCAGGCTACGTACTACAACGTGGACATGATCAAATACCAGGTACGTCCGTCTACCCCCCTATCGACCTACGATCAAACGCCAGGTACGTCCGTCTGTCTATTTATCCGTCTACCCGTCCATCCATCATCACCTGTCTGTCTGCGTATGCTTTGTAATATTTGAACATGTAAACTGTGTGCAGGTGGCGGCGGAGGGGATCCAGTCCACCCCTCTGAACCTGGCGCTGAGTTGGCGCGGCGACCCCGGCAGCACGGACCTGAGGATAGACTACAAATACAACAGCCAGGCCATGGCCGCCCCCGCACCGCTGCACAACATCCACTTCCTGGTCCCCGTGGATGGGGGCGTGGCCAAACTGCAAGCCATGATCCCGCCGGCGACGTGGTGAGGAGACAACCGAACCTCTTTCCGTTCTTTTTCTTTTAAAGTAGTTTTTCTGATGTTATACTTATTTTTTTATGTATGATTGAAAGGAAATATGTGTTTCTGGACATAAATAAATATAGTTTGTTGTTGTTTTGTTGTTGTGTCGCAGGAACCACGAGCAACAGACAATACTGTGGAAGATCCCCAGTCTCTCACAGCGGTCCGAAAATGGAGGTACAGTTCTAAAATCTGAATAGTTCTTTTCTATAGTATGAATATTATGTTTTTTGACATATTAAAGGACAAATTCGCTGCTTTTCAACCGGCTTTTCAATGTGGGTAGGATACCTTTCCTCCATGTTGCTGCACCCAGATCACTTTTGTCCATCATCTTACCCCAACTCTGTCATCAACTCCGTCAAATGACGGAGTTGGGGTAAGATTTTGCATCTGTGCTGAGCATCGCCCCAGAGACACAGAGAGCATCGGGAACAACTGCAGGCGTTTTCACACTGTATCCCTGATGCAGATAGACAGAGATGAGGTTGAAAAGCAGCAAATTCGTCCTTTAGATGTTATTACTAATTAATTTTATTTTGACCGATCTAAGCTCTTTGTGCTACCTTCATTTACCTTCACTGCTTCGTGAAATAATTTGTCCGTTCGTGTATTCCAACAGCTTTTGTAATGTACTAAAAGGCCTCATAATACATCAAAGTAATAATAAATAATACACCGCAAACCATCAAAGTCTGTCCTGAAAGTCTCTCCATTGACATCGATGAATTATCAATGAAGCTGGCGCACCATGCGAGTGGCACACGCTCAAATGGTGAAGCACTTAGTTTTACATTTATGCATGAAATGAAGTGAAATAAAAAGGTTTCCAAACAACCTTTGAAGACTGCCTCTGCACATTACATTTATAATTGCTCTGTAAATACCATCCACAGGACACATTATATCGAGCAGAAAAGACAGCTACAATAAACCATTCCTAAAATCGGAGGACTTTGTGTGTGTGTGTGTGTGTGTGTGTGTGTGTGGTGCACAGAACATGTGATAAGAACATCTATCCCTCCGATTGGCTGTCGTCCATTTTCTCGCTGTTCTTGTCACCAAGCCACCGCTTGTTATACATCTTGAGTGTCCACCCAGATGGATGATGGATAGATCAGTCTTACTGGCCTACCCGGTGTACCAACTGGTAGGCTTATCTATCCATCATGCATTCATCTGGGTGGACACGCCCACTCGTGATGTCACTAGAGGGGAGTCACATGACAATGTTGAAACGGCTTGCAATGGCTAAATCACATTCACACCCGGTGGTATAACAGGGGCCCCCTTTTAACCAACGGTCTGTTTCCGGGCAGGAGTAGGGGCTCTACTGGGCCGGTTCCAGTTAACAGGAGGCCCCAGTAAGCCCTCCCAGCTCGCGGTCCAGTTCACCAGTGAGGGAAGCACATTATCGGGCTGTGACATCCAGCTGGTGGGGACGGGCTACAGGCTGTCCCTGGTCAAGAAGAGATTCGCCGCAGGTCAGTGTGTTTTTTAATTGAGGTATGATATGATGATTGTCATAAAGTAGCATTTGTTGCTTTTTTGGCCACTAGAGGGCAGTAGGTAAAGTCCAAACGGATGGCTAACTATGCCTTGTTAGCTCAAAATACCTCACTGCTATAACGCACTTCCCTTATTTATCACCTTCTGTGGGATTGCGGGATGGAGCAAATGTTTATGTATACAAAAGTTAGAAAGTCCCAGAACGGTTGTGTGTGTTACAGGGTTGTATGAGCAGAATAGTATGACTCTTCCTCGATAGCAAGTATTTATAAAGAGGAGAAAAAACAATTAGTGCCAATACAAATCCTGCAAAATGTAAAAACACAGTTATTTTTAATTGAAGCATTGATATTTTCCACATTGACTCTCCGCCATTTTTGTTCTGCCTTGCAGGTAAATATTTGGCGGATAACTAGCGGACGTGGTCCTGAATAAAGCCAAGAGAATCAATGAGGAGCAGCGACCACGGCGTGGAGACGAGAGGCTTGTTGTCATCCCACGTTCAGAGCCCACCGCCACAGACGCTTCCTGCCCAATTGTGAACCTTTTGTTTTGTTTTTGTTCAAGCCGCTATGGATTACTGTTGGAATTACTTGAGTACAATCAAACATAATCGCACACACACACACATACACTGACACGCAAATACACATAGAAACACTCACAGATACGCTCAAGAGAACAACGTCTAGATATTGTTTCAAGCGAGTAGCGGTACCAATAACTGGTACGTTAGTGTTTTCGTTCGTTGGCGATAATCTCTGTCCCAACATATTGTTGATGGATTCAGACTGAGATCCGGCCATAATTAGTTTCAGCTTTTAGTTAGTTTAGCTGGTTGTCAGATTACGTAAAAAAATAGTAGCCTATTTATTACTAAAACATACTCAACAATTGGCCTTATTCACCTAGCGGCCATCTTGGTTGTAAATGCTAGGTGTTTAGAACCAAGATGGAGCCAAGATGGCCGCTAGGTGAATAAGGCCCATAACATTGGTAGTAGATTGTGGCTCCACGGATACCTGCTAATGAGGTGCAATAAGATCCACGGTTCATAGTTTCGACTGCCACTTCGGATCTGATTTAATTAATCGGTTGGGACATCATGTTTCTCTTGCTACCTAAACAGGACATTGAATCTTTCTCATTTGTATTCATATAGAACAATAACATGATCAGGGATATTCTTCATCCAACCTTAATGCCCTCCAGAGGAGTTTACTCACCCATTTGGTTTCCAATATGAATTTAATTTTGGTACATCTATATGAATTTAATTAAATAAAATGAAATTCAACCACTGGCGAAAATATGAGCTCCAAACAATCGAATGACAGATAGATGAATCAACGATGAAAATAATCAGTTAGTTGCCGCTCTCAACAAGAAGCAGATATACATAATAATAATAATAATAATAATAATACATTACATAATACATCATATTTACCCTCGGTATGTGAACTCCTTGATGTGCCTCTGAAACGCCAATGCTTTGAAAGTAAGTTTTCCGCAGTTGTTGGGTTGTTTTGTTATTTGTGAATGGTGATGGCTGATAGCTTCGCTAACTCCATCGATTGAATGGATCTGAGCTCCTGAACAAGCTGGAAGAGGGAGAGAGAGAAGTCTCACCAATCAACAGAGCAGCACTATACATGTCCTCCTCGTCCTCCTCGTCTTGTTTTTCTTTCTGGTTTTTCCACCGTGTGGAGTAAATAGTTGTTTTTATCATTTTCTAATAGCAATATTTAAAATGTGTAAAAAATGTACATACGATAAAAAAGAAGTATGTTTAAAAAAGCGATCTCTTTGAACATATGGATGTGTCTTTGTGGTTGTCAGTTGAGTTATCAATATTAACCGTTCATAATGCATCAAGTTTCCGTGACGACACGTCCCTGCATCTTCATATAGGCGTATTCTTTTAGTGTGGATTTCTTGTGAGAAAAAAACTAAACGAACAAACAAAACATAAACAGCAAATGTGACTTTGTGAAAGAAATATGTCCACAATGTCACTGCATGAAATCTGCATCAGTGTTTGTGTTTCACCATGGTTAACATTGCATTGCTGGTCCAGTTCCAAGACAAAGTCAAATCCATTTCCAAAGCGTTCTGATTCCATTTGCAAATGGTTCTGATTTCATTTCCAAAGGGTTCTGATTTCATTTGCACACGGTTCTGATTCCATTTCCAAAGGGTTCTGATTCCATTTGCAAATGGTTCTGGTTTCATTTCCAAAGGGTTCTGATTTCATTTGCACACGGTTCTGATTCCATTTCCAAAGGGTTCTGATTCCATTTGCAAATGGTTCTGATTTCATTTCCAAAGGATTCTGATTTCATTTGCACACGGTTCTGATTCCATTTCCAAAGGGTTCTGATTCCATTTGCAAATGGTGCTGATTTCAATTCCAAAGTGTTCTGATTCAATTTCCAAAGGGTTCTGATTCAATTTCCAAAAGTAACTTTCCCATTCCACACTTTACTGCAGTCAAACCAGGATGAAGGGGAACTGCCTTCCATGTGTAGGCCTACTCTTGTTGCACATTCACATACAAACTCTTTGCGCCGTCGTTTTGGCATGCACTCAGTAATATAGCAACTCCATGGTATGTATGTAGGTTGTTGGACATCCAAGCTCTCTCCATATCTTTTCATTTAAATTACGTCTTTGAATTCATGAAACGCAAACTGTCACACATCCTTTGTTATGAAGAAGTCTGAGAATTGCCTGTTTCAGAATAAATGCATTAGCTTGAGATAATACATGAGAGACAAGCCTTACTTTGGAAAATAATAATGAAACACAGTCGTGTTTTTCTGTTAATTATTTATTTATTTATTTTGTATTTCACATCTGCCAATGTTCCACTTTGGGTTTGGGTTCTCGTGTGTCTTTTGAACTAATGTTCCCTGTGTTTATTTCACTGCATAATACACAGAATATGCAAACATTTCATGTAAATTTCCCATCCAAAGTTTTTGAGAGTAAATAAATATATAAAAAGTCAATATATACCTGTTTCACTTGGTAATAAAGAAGGAAAACGTTGGTCATATGGCTTCTCTTCTGTGTATCGGTTCAATCACATTTTTATGATGCACGCATTCAATTCATTTAAAAAATCTCTCCGAAATGCAAACAATATGCAAACAATATGTGACGTACATCAATTCATATGACACAGAAACGCGCTATAAACAAAACAAATGACGTCACTCTGAAAGACGCGCGGCCCCTTTAAGAAACACTCGAGTGCGGAAACCCCTCCCCCCGTGAGGAACGGTTGTCAGGGCAACAACAACCACAACAACACCACCACCACTAGAGAGACGTTGGAAGTGAAGTCAATTATTTCATTTTCGCCTAAAATATATTTTTACTGGAACCTCTCTTCACGCATTTAATTGTTTGAACGTTTCCACGAGGTTGTCCCTGTGCTATTTAGATGTAAAACACAATTTTTTTATGTTTTATTTATTTTTGATGTATTATTATTTTACTTGGATGTAACGTTATACATGAACACACTCTCTTGTAGTCTAACTGGAGGAAACCTGTCATGTCTGAGAAAGAGAAAGGTCCACGCAGGGCCAGTGTAAAGAAACGAGGCAGTGTTTCATCTCTGGGAAGCCATGATGTTAAAGCAAAGGAAACCACAGGCAAGACTAAGGAGTAAGTAGCCTAGTGTGTGTGTGGGTGTGTGTGTGTGTGCGTGTGTTTGTGTGTGTGTGTACACACGAGGATGACCTTTTGAACTTTTGACCCTATTTTTTTCCCATTCTGATATTTTTCCCATTCAAGTTCGATCAGCACCGTGTCCTACATGGATGAGCCCGGGCACCACGAGGACAACGCGCGCCTCGTGCAGATGGAGAACACGTATCGCACCGGTGAGGTTCCTGCATCATCCCTGATGCTAACATGCATGACAAAACTTCTTGCAGACCATCTTTGATCCAAAAATGTTAATTCAATTCCATTTTATTGTATGTATATATATATATGTGTGTATGTATGTGTATATGTGTATACAGTATGTGTGAGTGTGTGTGTGTGTCTGTGTTTTAATTCTTACTACGTAGAATTATAAGAAGGTCATTGTACAGAATGAGCGTGTTATACAGCACATTTGATAACAACACTTTGACTGAATTGAGAATATAAGGCTACACAGAACTCCTAACTCCTCGGCGCAGGCCCGTCTAAACGCTTTCCTGTGCTGGTGGTGACGGACATCCTGAAGGACGTGCTCAGCCTCTACCTGCAGGAGGAGAAGTACGATGCAGAGCTGTGTCGACAAATGACGAAGACCATATCAGAAGTAGACTCATCTATTGTCTTTTCACGATTTTAAGATAATACTTTATTGAGCCCAGACGGGGACATTTGGGAATTATTAGTCATTTAGAAGATGCTTTTGTCCAAAGCGACTTGGCACTGAATTCAGATACAGGTCATTAAGGAACAAGGTAGGGGTTAGGGCATCTTGCTCTAGGATGCCTATGGTAGGTTACAGTTGGGATCAAGCCTATAGTATACCTGTCGGCTGGGAGTCAAACACCTGAACCACTATCCTGCCCCATAAACATGCTTCAAATTAGAAATCCATGAACATACTGTATACCGGTATAACATAAAAAAATATTGCACCAACTCATGCAATATGTACCTATCAGAACAGTGCCCCAGCTCAGTTTTTGACTCGGTACAATATTTGAACAGGCCTTCAGAGCTCAACAGACACAAACACTCTTTTGTCCCCACAGTCGATAAGAGACTTAACCGAAAGCACGCAGACAGAGATATATTTTAGTCACGTAAATAATCTGTTGGTTTGTTTTCAATGTTGTTGGTGGGTTTTTTTGCTGTCTGGAATGTCCAATACAGTACAGTAGACACTGTATGTCTGTGTCCAAGACGATTTTCCTTTGGCACAATAGTATCATCTTTTTATATATTTGTTTCTGGGCTTTTTATGCCTTTATGGACAGGAGAGTGGAGAGAGACAGGAAAGAGGGAGGGAATGACATGTAGCACAGGACCGCAGGTGGGAATCGAACCTGGGTCGCTACGAGGCTTATCGCCTATGTGGTTAACAGCGCGTCGGTGGGTTGAGCCACCGAGCCGCCCACAGTAGTATCATCTTATCTTCCTTCTGTTGTTGTACTCTGTGGTTTGTCCTCTCCAGGTGGTGAAGGCCCGTGTCAAGGAGCTGCTGATTCCCAGGTACAAGATCGTGGTGCTGATCAGCATTGGCCAGCTGGGCGACCAGAGCTTGTACACGGGCAGCCGGTGCCTCTGGGATGTGGCCAACGACACGTTCGCCACGCACGCCTTCAAGAACAGCTCTCTGTGGGCCGTGGCCAGCGTTTACGCTGTTTACTTTGAGTGAGTCACGCACACACACGCCGATGAAGATGAAGATACGGATTGACTGATGATCGGCGCCGGCGCAAACCCGTGATTTGTTTCCTATGGTGGTAATAAACGTTTTTGCTTGGTGTGTTAAGTACTTTTTTATATTCTGATTACGATTATGCTATACAGCATGATTGCAGCATAACCTGATTAAAAAAAGCATAGTATTCATGCATTATACGTTTGTAAAATGTTTGTCTTAACTAGCCAATGAAAGAATGATTATGTGCCCTTTATATTATATTGCCATCCATCCCATCTATATAAATCTTTCTATATATTATGGAGGTAAAAGATGACACCTTCACCAATAATAGAATCCACAATGATATATGTAGAGCTAGTTGTCTTTATTGTTGCTCTTTAATAAGTATCCCGGCATAATCACAGTAAAAATAACTTTGCTTGTGCTGTTGCTGTCCCCCTTCAAACAGATGATTACATCATCTCCGTCTTCCTCGCTATAGTCTTGCAAAACCCACTGTCAACCCTTGACCTCGTCCGTGGTCCTGGGGCAGACTAGCAGAGCCGGGAGAGGTCACTGTTCCGACAGCCTATCAGACAACACATGATGGTCAGGTCCCGGTTCAGGTCCCTCTGGGGCAGCTCTCTCCTGGTGTCCAAACTCCTGCTGCCCATAAAGCTCGGTGCTGTACTGCCTGGGGCCAGAGAGAGTAATAACAGCAGCGTTTTTATAACTAATAATAATAACAACCTTATAACAACTCTAACTATAACCCCTAATCCTAACCCTTACCCATAAACCTAACCTAAACCTCACGTATGTGCCTATTGCTATGGAAGATAGTAAGGGTGGGATAGTGTAGTGCCTCGGGTGTTTGACTCCCAGCCGAATGGTGCTAGGTTTGATCCCCAATGTCCGCAGTCCACCTAAAATTTGCTACTCAGAGGAAAATAAACCCATTGTTAAAACCTTTTTAATTGGTATAGGTATAATAAAAGTGATACCGTATACTGACCAAAATCTGTCGTCTCCATCAATCTCCTCCACCGGGACCCCCCGCAGGTGTAGACCACGGCCCGTACCAACTCCCTGCCGCACAGCTTCATCGTGTTCTGCGTCCAGACCTCCGACGCACACAGCAGCACCACGAACAGCACGGCCGACCTCATGTTGGCTAATTGACTAGATGATTGTCTTTTACTGACACACACATGGTATTTATGCAGAGTTTGATGTGATGTCACACTCCATACTTGGGTCTTTCCCGGGTGACTCCTGTACGTATACCCCGTGGATCCCGGTCCCAATCAAGATTGTCTGATGTGACTGGCTAGAATGTTTTTGTGAAGCTGTGATTAAGTCCATTTTCTAAAATGTTAAAGAGTGGAATTGGTGTTTATGGCAGGGGACTGTGTGGGCTTTATTGCAATGCTTTCAGCAAAGTGTTTCTTAATGGATTACTTTCAGTGATGGTGATATCCTTAACAGATACCTATAAACAGCTTATGGGCATGGCTGTTTACAGAGCAATATAGTGATGTTTGTGAAGACTATCTTAACAAGCAAATCAGCGATTTCGAGGATGGTACCACTGCACACGTTTAATGTGCATTTGATCCGGGATCAGGAGGACCCATTTAATTCTGTGACACCATGATTCCACTATATAAATGACAACAACAAAAACGTTGACTGTTGTG
Source organism: Melanonus zugmayeri (assembly GCA_900302345.1). NCBI lineage: Eukaryota > Metazoa > Chordata > Actinopteri > Gadiformes > Melanonidae > Melanonus > Melanonus zugmayeri. The sequence continues at coordinate 3,575 of OMKN01013235.1, read as the reverse complement.
TCTAATAATAAATTTAAACACTATTCTATTTCGTTTTCGTTTTAAAGTAGAATTAATTATGAGCAATTATTAGACAAACACTAAAGTAGAATTAATTATGAGCATCTGCAGCAACCTCCAACCAAGAGTGTGCAAGAAAGTTGCACCCTCTTGGTTGGAGGTTGCTGCAGAAGAAGTGGGCGTGGCGAGCGTATCCGGGAACCCGCCGCGACCCCGCGCGTGACCCCAGAGGATCGCAAACATGGCGGAGGTAAGAAAGTGCAAGAAGTAAATTTGAAATAACAAAAGTAATTTGCGCGACGCTCGTTATATTAATTAATTAAACGCGTTCACACGACGCACGCGTGCGAACGAACGCACGAAACGAATGTCCGAACGCTTTCGTTTTGCGGAAACGACGTACTTTTATATTATTTAGTTAATAATAATCGCGTTGGGTTTAAACTTCGGCTAATGATGCTAACGTTAGCGTCGGCGCTAGCGCAGCGGCACCAGCTAGCCTTTATGCTAGCGTACATGTCGCCTGTTTTATCGATCTGTTTGATCGATTCTATCGGCTTCACTCGTCCGTGTAAAGGAAGATCCGTAACTGAACGTGAATGTGTAATTTATCCCGACAAAATATGCGATTTTGTGGTGTATTTGGTGCACACACCGGGCTGGTGTAGCTAGCACAGGGGAGCTAGGACGCTATCGGTGTGTAATAAATACATCCACACACACGCGAGTTAACGAATTAAAAACACGCACATTCTCTTCAAACGGCGAGATAACGCGGTGTTGACGTGAAGCCGACCCGCTCCACCGTGTGTGTTACCGTGGTTTGGGTGTGCGGTGCTGCTGTGTCCCAAGTGCGTTGGGAAAACGCAACTCAGTTGGGACCGTGTTGAGGCCACGGCGCTCAGGCGCGCTTTTTGATGGAGTTGTAATCCTTATTTCGTGCTCAAGAGAGTTTGATTGCGGTTAAATAACGCACTTTTGGGTGACCTGGAGGTGCCAGGTCTGCACTTTGTGTACTCATTGTGTTTCTATTTAAATTTCTTTGTGTTCTGTGTCTTCTAATATGTATTCTGTTCTTAACTTTGCACACGGTCTGCGTTTGTATTTACTGTGTATTTTATTTGATCTTATCATTTATTCTTTATCTCCTTATCTGTACTTTGTCTTCTCTATATTGTGTTTTTAGCCTTGCACCCCCTGTAAAGCACTTTGTGACTTGTCTGTGAAAAGCGCTTTATAAATAAACTTTACTTACTTCACTTTACTTATTCTACAAAAAAGTACTCCTTTGTGATGCTGATATTATTATTAATTCTTCGTTGTTTCCCCCTTTTGTTCTCTAGCCCTCCGTAGGGAAGTCGAGCCCAGGTAAGCAATATACAAAATTATTTCCTTTTTTAAAAATGATTTGCACAAACTTTGGTACCAACTGTTTGGTGACTGACTCAATGTTACGTGCAAGTTCTCTATTTTGTTTATTGGTAAGATTGTTTTTAAATGGATCATAACATTTTAAATGAATGCTTTTTCAGGAGGCTCAGTGGGTTCCGTTGACCATGACTTTGATCCCTCGGCCGACATGCTCGTCCACGACTTTGACGACGAACGCACCCTCGAGGAGGAGGAGATGTTGGAGACGACGGACGACACAAACGCCAATGAGATTGAAGATCTGGCCCGTGTACGTTTTTATATTTTTAACGATGATGTTAGAAAGACAGAGGTCTTAATTCAGTGGTGTAGCTACATAAGCGGACGGAAATGTAACCTTAATAATAATGTGTGTTTTCTTGTCCCAATAGGAGGGAGAAATGCCCATTCACGAGTTGTTGAGTTTGTATGGTTATGGTGGTGGTTCACCTGCGGATGAGGATGAAGAGGAGGAGGAACCAGAGGAAGATGAGGAGGAGGAGGAAGAAGAAGAGGAGGACGATGAAGAGGAGGAAGAGGAGGAACTGGACAATGACGAGAGCAGCCGGAGCACTGGCGAGCTGAAGAGAACTGAGGTGTGTGTTTTCTTTAGAATTTTTTTATACGGCAATCAATAAAAACATTGTCATAACAACAAACTTTAGTTATTCTTTGTGGCCAATGGGGATCAAACCCACAACCATTCTGCCCTGATTATTGTCTTATTGTTTTATCCTGTAAAGCGGTTATTAGTTTTTCTCCATTGTATTCACACAAAACATGGAACTATGCACACAATTCTGAAAACTTTAAGCTCATGTATCAACAACAAGCCTCCAGATGCTCATGATACTCTGAGCACAATTCCAGTTGTTCTCACTCAAATATAATCTAAACCACATTTTTGCACACTTTGTACACACTAGTACCTTGAAAACACTGGCCTTCAAAATGCCACACCCTGATTACCAATTGGTCTTACTCACTCCTCACCTGTTCAAACTCAATTTGCAAAACACTTCAATCACGCGTCAGAGCATAAGAGAGGCCTCAGGTGACCTCTACTGATTTACATGTAGATCTGTTTCACAGCATTTCAGTCAGCTGAACATTTGACTGTATTACAGTAACAGAAACATCTTTGCTTTGTTACCTTTTTTTGTATTTGTGCACTGATGTCATCATTACATCCCCAGAATGACGTTCTACACATTTTCTTACAGTACTGTAGTGTTGTTCATTTTAGTTATCACTGCAATTACTGTGAGTTTTGCCAAAATAGGTAACATTTGTATATTCTATAACTCCCTAACAATGCTGCAGGATCAACTCTACGTTTACTGTGTTACTCTGAGAAGCTGGGTTGTGAGTTCAGCGCAATTGTAGCTCATTGATGGACAAATGTGCATTATATCCTATTCTGATACGATTGTGTCAATGCAATATTGATATGATATATTCACAGGATTGTATTACAATATGGTAACAGTCTTTATACTGTATGTAACATACAATTTCAACCTATTTTGGCACAAAAAAACTACAGTAAAAAATGAGAAAAAGGAAACGATTTCTAAACAATTTTATACATTTGAATATGTAACATGGCCTCATGAAGCCAAAACATATAAACTGTATTTTGATGGTAGTGTTTTAAATGTATTACACCAGAGTTTAATTGATGCTCTGTAAGATATATTCATATGATAGCTGTGTCTATTGTTTTGGTGGAAATAATCCGTTTTGAGAAGAGAGAAAATGGGTTTGAGTGCAGTGTTTCATTTTGCAAGAGATTTGTGAGGTTTTTTTCTTTTCAGTTTTGTGTTTAGAGTTTTGGAAATGCGTTTAAACGATTGGGAAAAACTGTAAAAACATCACAACGCAGAAGGCTTAGTTGTTACTGATTGATTTTGATGTACTGGTCATTACGTCACATGTTTCAGATGGAGGGAGTGAAGACGCCGTCAGAACTCGAGGACGAGACCAAGCCCACCGGCGAGGGGGGGCTTGGCCTCGGTCTGGCCGGTGGACGCACGCGCTCAGTCCGATCCCTGGGCACGGCCGACCTCATTCGCACTCAGAAGCTCAAATACTTTGAAAGTACGTGTCCTCTCTGAAGCATTCGGCATCAATAGAATGTCTTGAACGCAGTTTAAGGCCGGAGA
>OMKN01013232.1:0-11324 GCA_900302345.1 Melanonus zugmayeri | reverse complement strand
AATTCATTGGATTGCTAGGCGACTGGAAATAAACAGGATCTCCTAGAGGTGAGTGAGGGCAGGAAGTAATTTTCACATCCCTGTGTCTTCTGGTAATGAACGCCACATGAGACCCATGGTGACAGCAGGGAGGTGATGTTTACTGTGAGAACGCATTAGCCTTTGGAAATTAACTGATAACCTGCGCTTCATTTAAACACACACTGGGGGCACTGACTCGGTCTGTGATGTATATTCTTTAGTACAGTACCGTGCTTTGCTTGGAAAGGTCAGTTTGTACGTTTGGGACTTTAAAGGAATTGTTATCATTATTTCCCTTCTCATCTAGGCAGCTCATGCTGTCAGTGATGGATCACGTCAGTTCATTTGTTTGTCTGATCGTATGTATATCCTCTGCTATCTCTCTTATCTTCCCAGTGGTGCTACAAAGGTCACTGCATGTGGAAGAACCCCAACCAGGTGAAGCAGGACGGGTCCTGGGGGGTGTGGGGCAAGCATGGTGCCTGCTCCCGCTCCTGTGGAACCGGGATTCGCATCCGCACCCGCCAGTGCACCAACCCAGCGTAAGAGACGGCTCAGTTCTGCCAAACAGGCCAACAAAAAAAACAGTCTTAGCTATCTGTAAAGTGCTCAGAAAGTATTTAATGGAAGATAAAGAAGTAAGACGTATGATTTAGTTTTGTTGTATTATTAATTATTATTAAGAACTCCCGCACTCAGCAGCTTACATTGCAGCACCCTTATTGGTAGTTACGTTTCAGTCGACGACCTTCATCAGACGGATCAGTCGGTCGATGAAGGCCATGGAACCAAAAGTTTTCGTACATTTTTACGTGCACTTCTACACTCCCAATGCACCAGCACTATGTTTCGATGTGCAAGTCCTTACATTTAAAATTATGTTATGTCAAAAATTTGCCGATTCTCTGGTGTGACTTATTTTGTTTTCTGGTTCCCAAAGGCCCTCCAATGGTGGTCAGGACTGCCCGGGAATAAACTACGATTATCAGCTCTGCAATGCCGATGAATGCCCGAAGCACTTTGAGGATTTCAGAGCACAGCAGTGCCAGCTTCGTAACTCCCACTTTGAGTTCCAGGGCACAAAGCACCACTGGCTGCCCTACGAACACCCAGACTGTAAGCCTGAAATAAGTGGATGGGTGGATAAGTGATGGATAAGCAGTCGGACATGTGTGTGTGTGTGTGTGTGTGTGTGTGTGTGCTTGAGAAGGCATGTGCACAGACATGTTGTAAGGAATCGAACCAAGGACAGAGGCTATGTGTGTGTATTTGATTTTGAACTTATGTTATGTTTTATGATGTTTACATGTGAAAGGGAGAAAGAAATACACAGGCGTCGGTGATGCCATAGAGCCAAGATTTTGAAACAAAACAACCAAAAAAACGTCCCCTCCCTCTCTGCCCCCTCCCTCCCTACGTTTCTCCACCATTGAGTGTTGCATTTCACGCACCTGTGATTGACAGGCAAGATGGGTTCCCAGAACCAATAATGGAAAAGATACCCTGATTGGTCAGAAATTATCCGGGAGCAGTTTAAAATAGCTAACGGATGGCTATGCCATTTCTAACGAATTACACTCTTAAATCTTACCTACAGCACCTTTAAGGAGCAACAGTCATAATTAAGAAGAACAGTTTGTGTTTAGGAATAGTCAGGCAGATTCCATGCATTTCCTCACGTGTTATCCTGTGTTGTCGTCGTCTTACGCCAGCGAGCAAGAGATGTCACCTGTACTGCCAGTCCCGGGAGACGGGAGACATGGCGTATATGAAGCAGTTGGTGCACGACGGGACCCGCTGCTCCTACAAGGATGCCTACAGCATGTGTGTCCGAGGAGAGTGCGTGGTAAGGACTCTACGGTGCTGCTGGAACTTGCAGACTTCTCAAAATCTTTTGAGAGGCTGGGGAACGGGGAGAGCTGAACCTCATAACACACGTCCACACAATTTGAACACATTCACACTTCTGCGATTGATAAAAATGCATCTTGTGCTTCTGTGAGTGGATTTGGTGTATATATGGTGTGTGCTCCTTTTAGGGGCTCCTATGTATCTACAACTGTGTGTGTGTGTGTGTGTGTGTGTGTGTGTGCGTGTGTGTGCATGCATGTGTGTGGAAGGGAGGATGTCATCAAAAACAACAAACACTTACCTGTGTGTTACAGCAGGTGACCCATGGCGGCCCATTTTTGCTAGCACTTTTTTGGTGCTCTCCCCCTGTATGTTAACTGTTCTATTATCCTATAATTTGGCTTGTATTTCTTTCATTTTTTATCGATATATTTATTTTCAGAAAGTTGGCTGTGACAGAGAAATTGGCTCTCACAAAGTTGAGGACAAGTGTGGAGTTTGTGGTGGCGACAACTCGCATTGCCGTACAGTTAAAGGGACATTCACCCGCACGCCCAAGAAAGCAGGTAAGAAAGAACCCGATGAATGCAATACCATGTTTCTTCTGTTCTTTTTTGCAGTCATGCCAAATTACATTTTCAGAGGCGTTGTATCCAATTTAGACCAATTATTTATTTTGAACCTTTCTAAAATGAATGCTCTCGTGAAATCGGTGTAGAAAGTCTTTGTGTGGGTGACGGCGAACTCAACGCATAAAATCCCTGCTGAGCAAAAAAAGTTACCTTTTTCTGCAGCATGCATTGTTTTTTTTATTTTGTTTAGTTTATTTCTCTATTTTTCTGTTTAAGTCTCAGGAGGAAGAAGTCCATGTTATGCAATTGGTTGTTTTTTAAAGTTTATTTTAAACAACTCTATTGTATTCGATCTTTGTGATCGGTCTTTGTGATCTCTCTATTATTTAAACATCTATTATGCCAACAAGTAAACTCATTGAATTGGTGTAGAACATGACTGAACACTTAATGAATGCAGGACACACAGGGGTGGGAAAGTTCTGTACTAAGTTCTGAAATAAAATAAACTATTCCCTCAGTGTGCAGTTTGCACATTTGCATCGCCTCAATTCAAATGAGGAGATGAGAAACAAAGGCGAAAGGGGGAAAACGGTGAATTTAGACAAAAGCTAAAGCCACAAGTGCTAGCTTTGAGATTGCATTTGAAGAGAAGGCCTCAGTTTCATTCAGTCTAATGGTCCTTTTACGAACGCGATCAATAAAATAATAAAAAATGGAGCTGAATGGGAGTGTTGTAATGGTGTGCAGTTGTATCACAACAGTTTTGTGTTGGATACCAACTAACTAAAACTAACGTCTCCAAACATGGATGTATTAAAGGACACTCACACAATGCACACGCCCACTTATCATAATCCCCTCATCCACTACACTATTTTACACTTGGATTAAAAAGTGAAACTCCATTATAATTGAATCCTCTAAATATATAGGATTGGTGAAAGGAGCATAAGCTCATCTTGACTGGGCTATATGAGGCTGAGGGTTGAATCCATCTGTCTTTTTCCCCGGCGCCTGATCTAAATGGACCTTAAGACCCTTGGCATAATTAGCAGTAAAAGCACATTTATGGCTCTACCTTCCACCCACATCTCCCTTTCTTAAACACATTATTATAAGGAGTGTTTAATTGCGCATGAATTTCACATTAACTTGAAGAGTTCATTATGTTTATGCAGTGTTTAGTTTTGTTACGCAATACTCAAGAGGTGTGTAATTTTGGACCCTGTGCACGCACACACACACACACACACACGAACGCACACACAAATGTACACTTAAGCGTACAGATGGAAAATATTTTGTATGGTTTGTTCAGCCATACCGCTCGCTCACTGCATACTACATGGATGGTTTGTTCCATTGTATAAGTGAGGAGTGGGTGATTTATTTTTGGGTGCAGATTAGCCTTGGCATTTACTGTAAGCATGGATGAGAATAATGAGAGCATGTGTTTTCAGTAAAACCCATTGTCTTCCAGAATGCTTTCTTGTTGTAAATTACATTTTATGGCTGTAATGGGACTGTTGTTGCATGACAACTATAAGAGGTAATTTACCACATAATACATACGCTGAAATACATTGCAAATGTAAGAGCGGAGTAAAGGCTTGATCAAATCCTTAGGATATGCTTAGTTAACATTACGATTGTCTTTTATAACCACTCACATTTTTTAACAGGAAGACAGTTAAGCAAGAGATGCCAAAAAGAAATGCCTTTGTTGGAAAACACACTATGCAAGTATCCAGTGTGACTGAATGTTGTATAGACTCTCCCGTTAGTTGTGTCTTCTTTAATGTTGTTTGTAGTGTTAAAAATGTAGCAGACAATTAACACTAACCCTAGTCTACCGCTGGCTTGTTGCAATTTTAATGGGAAATCTCCCCAACTAAAGTGTCTGTGTTCGTGAAATAGAAAAAGAACGATCTACCTCAGTGGCAATATCCTTAAACCTAGCCTAGCACCTGTTGGATAAACCTGTTGGATGCTTTTGTCTTATAGTCTTATTTTGTATTTTGTATTTTTGTATTTTTTTTTAAGAAGATGCCTCTGCAAAATGTCTCTACCCCCTCGCCGCCAAACCCTACCATCAAACTGTAATTTAATTGAAGCAACTGGTGTTTATAAGATTGCTTGCAATCATAAAATGTTCTCACAGAGGTGAGCTGAGGTTATATTTGCCACTTGTCAACAAAAATGGTCAACTTTACCTCAGAGATCCTGACAATACAGCAGCTTCATTCATAATCATGCCGGTGATTTGAATGCACCAGTTCATGTCTGCTCGTAGAGTGCCGCTCTGCTCTGCTCTTAGGGTTCATCGATGCAAATAGTTGCTTTTCCTGTGTGATCCCTCTTCTTTCAGTTCTCTGCCGCTTCCCGTTAAATACGGCCCTCCGGCTCATTTCAACGGTGAACGGCAAAAAAGACAAGCCAATTATGCGAAGACTGCAAAAAAATAACCGAATTATTCTATTTAAGGGAAAACAAGAGGAGCCTTTTCCTTGCCCAAAGGAGCACGAAATGTGTACCTGAACGAGACGGACGATTCTAGAAATGTACTTGGTGAGTGATGGACTGTTTGCACAGGGTGGACAAACATGGCAGAGAGCAACTTTGCAGCCTCCGTGTGAAAACCTAATTTGTTCCGGCTCATTTAAACATTGGCTTCAGGCTCTCCTCTTTCCTGCGTCCAAAGAGGCGACGTTAACACAAGGCTCCGCTAATTGATTCTCACCACCAGAGTCACATCTCCTCATCGCATTCAACTTATTTGGATTCATGTCGATGTGAGCGACCAACGGGTCCTTATCCTGTAAGAATCAATAACCTTCATGCCATGTTTAAATGATGTCTTTGTGGCCCTCCTTGGTCAATGGGGAAGTTCATGTAGGAATATAGATTTTCCTGTCTATATACAGCAAAGTTGTAAAAAAAATGCCATGTGAGTATGTGCCATGTCCACCTCTGCAAACAATGACGTATTTTCTGTATATCTACGCAATAACCTGTCTCTTTATTTGTGTGTCCTTCTACCTCTGCCTCTACCACTGCTCTACCAAACGGCCAAGGTCACCTTAAGATGTTTCTGGTTCCACCGGGAGCAAGACACGTGATCATCCAAGAAAATGAGGCCTCCCCTCAGATTCTTGGTGAGTGCTCGAGCGTAATTACAAACCAAGACGATCTGTGTAATTACGCCTTGCGATATGTTATCACTGTCCTCCTCGCGACTCCAGCGAGAGGGAAAATGTATGGATAGTGCCTTGGATGATCCTAAAATGATATCCTAATTTACATAACATAAGGTTTTAGAAAAAACGGACACATTGGGTTCCATAGTGCGAGGGGCGTTGTTAAACGTTGTCAAAACCCACATCACACTCGCTCGAGACTTCTTGTATTTTACAGAGAATTTCCCCCGTTGAACAACTTTATTTTTAGTCAAGAATAACATTTAAATGTTTACCGACACTTTGTGAGACTCAGACAGAACCGTTTTCAACTGAAAAAGGTGATTTTGGGGTTTACTTACCCCATAATATTAAGAGACAGTTTGGACAGAAGCAGGGTTGGGGGCTCGCTCAAAAACAACACTTTTGCTCGGAGCTGGCGAGGGTCATACTGATGTTTTTGAAAGCTAGTGCAAACCAGTAGAGCCCTGATACCTTTGGTCATAGACTTCAACTGTTCTCCACAAGCACATTGGAAAAAGGCACAGAACTATTCCAAGCGGCGGCCATGACATGAGGTCTGTGAGGCTCACGCAGAAGAGACAGCATGTAGTTTCTCTAATGGCCTTGAAATGTCCTATTATAAATGTCATATTATCATGAATCGTATTTTTCCCAAAATTATTGGATAACAACAGCAAAGTGGTTAAGTGTACACCACCAAAGATAATGCCACTCATATGACAAAACACAGATGTATATACCTCTCAATTTGTTTAGATTTTCCTCAGTGTTTTCTACTTTATAGTTGGGGAATTTTCATTGAATCATTAAAAATAGTGAGAAATTTATTGGAGACTTCTTTATTTATTCATTATTTTTTTATTCAGTGCTTGAGGGGGGAAGCGATGCTCGAATGGTTGGCAGCAATTCGCTTCGCTCCAAACACTGTTACTTGAAGAGTGAAACATTTACATTTGACTTGAGGCAATTCTCTGACACAGAGGATGAAATGCCATGAAATCAAAATGAGTTCAAAAGCAGAATTTCTTGCCAGCGTTACAACAAGCGAGTATTTCTGTGAGTGATTGAACTCGTCTTATTCAGGAGAAACCTGTTTTTGTCAAACACCAAGCTATTTATTTTGTATTTTCTAAACTGTTTAATTTGCAAATCCCTTTTAAAAGGAGAGGAAGCAAACCAAACGCTAATTTGAAAATAATCAACTTTTCTCATCAGAACTTGAAATAAGAAACCTGTTTTATAGATTTTTGAGGCCTAATGGAAAATACAGATTCAGCGTCATTAGTATGCATGGGAAACCACAGTTGCCCCTAATTTCCCCTCCACTGACCTCAGACATGAAATACGATATTAAATACAAATTATTTTGATTATAGTTCAGACCTCTACCTGATTGATATACATGTATAATCAATGCACATTGGGAGGTGTCCTCTGTGGCTGGAATACATACCTGCTTCTTAGGTCATAATGAAGCCATCTGTAGGAGACGTGGCGGTTGCCCAGGATCCAACTGAATATTAATGACCAGCAAAGCATTCATACATGCCCACGATCTATCACCAAATGATTAAACCATCATTTTTTCACAACTTTCCTTGAAAGTTGTGAAATGTGTAATGTGTAATGTTCTGTCTCACAAGGAAATGTTCTGTATCTATATATCTGTCTGTCCGTCTGTCTGTCTCTGCAAAAACAAGAATCAAAGACATTGTAGATTACACTTTTAGTATGGGTAACACTGTAACAAAGTATGTTTTTTGTCAATTGAACAAAGTATGTTTTTTGTCAATTTTGTCATTTTTTTCTTCTTTTCTTCCCAAAAAGAACCACTTGAGTTTCTTCTGCCTGAAAAGAAACTCATGTGCTGAGCCTTTCTATGCACAGCATCCATCTTCAGTGTCATTGTCAGTTTCTATGAAATTACATCTTTTGATGGATGATCGCAAAGCCCTTCTTATCTTCTTTCCCACATGTAACTTCTGCTCTCTTTTTCATCTGTATGTTCACTTCTGCACAGAGGTGACGCATATTTGATGAATAAAAAAGAGCATTTTATGAAATGGTCATTTGTATGTACAAATGCCATTGAATATTTTAATTGCACAACAAAATGGCACAATATTATAAAATCACGGTGCATCTATTTTTATCTCTACAACTACAACAATACAACTAAATCAATAGATTTCTCAATACAACGATGCCACCTTGTTATATTAAACTTGTTGTGAGGTTTTGATCTCTCTCTGCAGTTGCCTAACAAATGACTTGGTTGCAGCGGTGAAGAACCAGGCCACGGGGCATTACATTCTCAACGGGAAGGGGGAGGAGGCCAGCTCCAAGAGCTTCATCGACCTGGGTGTGGAGTGGGAGTACCTGGTGGAGGCCGACATTGAGACGCTGCACACAGACGGACCGCTCCATGACCCCGTCGTCGTTCTGGTACTGCCCCCGAAAAAACGTTGTATATATATATTATGTGTATATATATTTTTATGTTTAACTTTTTGTATATTTCTTTTTTGTATTTAATATTTAAATATAGTATATATAGTATGTTTATATTTATATTTATATATATATTATTTATATATTTGTATTATATTCGTTAGTTTTTACTTAAAGTATTTACTTTTAAATATAATATAATAATTATGTATATTAATATAAGTATAGTACGTATTGTATTTATATGCTCACTCTATATACTTATTAACAATATGTGGACTGTACATTATTCAGTACAAATATGGGGAGTGGTGGAGTGTTATGTATAATTTCCATCCAGATGCGTACTTCTACTAACGCCTCAACAGGCCATCACTAATGAAAAGGGTTTTGTTTTGTTAAGCTTAACAGTTCATCACTGTATTTTATAACGTGGAGGACATTTTCATTTATTCAACAGTTCCATAATTTATGAAAACGTTAATCTTGTAATACCCTTCCCAAGAGCATATCACGTCATTATATTTAGTAATTTCATTGAAGATCTCGAGCCTGTTTCACGCTCATTCACTTGCTTATTAACACACTCAAATAGACGCACAGATAATAATGACACATATTGTCATTGTTATTGTGTTGAACATCTGAACTGAAGTATTAACTTAATACTTTATTTATCACTGTCAATGGTTGATTTTCTCCTGCCATGAAAGAAATGTTGTGACCAGATATGAGGGCGAAAAAAAAAATCTAATTTCACGGTTAAAGTAATATCAGGATTCAGTTAGAGTTACTACTTACTTTACTTTTTGAATTCTGCAAGAGTTGTGCCGGCTCACGTGTCGGTTATTATCACCAAAGCCAAAGAGCATCGGCAGTCGTGCAGCTAACAAAACAAATCTACACACACAGCAACACAATCGTGTGCGGAGGGAGAGCTCCACCCCCTGCTGTGTCTCTGGCATGTTGCCTAGTGTTTCCCTGAGCCTACCAGAGCGCTTAGTCTCCAAATCCAGGGGAGAAGCTGGGCCTTCTCGCTGTGTTTAACTGTTGACACAGCATTTCCAAACCTCTGCCATGTGGAAAACCCATTCCACGGTCCCTCTCCCCCCAAAAAAAACCCTCACAGAATCGTGCCTCAGCCGATGCTGGCTGTTTTCAGCCGCTGAGCGCTGTGTCTTGTCTTTACTCCCCTAGAGGTAACAGTAAGTAGACACCAGGCTGTGTTAGAAGTCATTTCACAATAATATATGCAGTATGCAACCTTTGCTGACCTTGATTGTGAAAGAACACCTGTAATAGAAAGCGATGTCTATGGAACACATTTTTCAGTTTGTGGTCCTCTTTGGTATTATTTGGAGGTGTGTCTATCCTGACAGGGAAGCACTGCAGGATCCAGCAGTAGGGTTTACCGTACTCCTCTGTCAGATTAGCAACATTTTGCAGGACGAGTGTCCTGCACATTGGCAGGACGCTCGTTCACCGATTCATTTTCAGTTGGCACTAAAATGTCTAATCCCCTCCGTTCGATGTCAGAGCCTGGGATACGTAGGACGCAAAACACAATAGAAATCTAACAAGTTTAGAATTTATCACCTGATGTGGATCACACCGGGGTGACTCCCTGTGCTCTGCATTAGTAATATCATGATTGTTGCATTTGCATGATTGCACCATTACCCACAGCAGGGTATATGTCGAATAAATGCTTCATTAAGGCCGAATGGAGGTTTGTTCCAGCATTATATTTTGATCCTGTGTATCCTGTGTGTGTGTCTGGCAGATCATACCAAAGGACAATGAAACCAGGTCTACTTTGATGTATAAGTACATCATACACGAAGACTCTGTGCCAATTAACAACAACAACGTCATCCTGGAGGACACGTACGAGTGGGCGCTGAAGAGCTGGTCTCCCTGTTCCAAGCCCTGCTCTGGAGGTACTCACCAACAACCACCACTTATTACAAATTTGCCAATCCCCTTATATCTTATCCCCTTATATCATGTGTCATTAAGTCTCTAGCCTGAGCCCTAGCTCTGATCACAGCTTCCCCGCTTTCAGTTGTATTATTATTTGATGTGTTTTTTTCAACTATTTTCCTATCTTCCAGTTTCTGTTATATGTTGTAACCGTGTTTGAAAATGGTTATGCTGTTGTCTTGGCCACGTCTAGCAAAATAAATGTTTAATCTCAGTGAAACCAACCTGGTAAAAAAAAAAAAAGCCTACAGTCAGACTTGGGCTGAATGAACTTCTGGACGTCATAGGGCCGTGTGTTCATTCTGAATGATGTGCTGTAGATGTAATTGTCTGCCTTGATATAGCGACCGGTGTAATGAATTAATCATACGTCATTTTAAGATAACGCACACATTTTCAAAGTAAATCCATGAAGACAGCCTCCCGGTGTCACGGCTAACGGTCACAAACTACACTACAGGTAACCGATGGTGCATATTTTTTCCGGGTGCTCACTCACACACACACACACACACACACACACACACACACTACAAGGGCCTACTTTCGAGACCACTTTGCGCTACAACAACTGCCCCCATCGCACAAGGAGCCGCAGGCACAGGATGCACCAATGTGCAAAACTTGAAAATCACTTTCACAGGCATTTGTTTGCGTGTTTATTTTTAATACATTTCTGTGGATCGTGTTAACAGGAGACAACGCTAATAGAATCGCTATTCAACCTGTCTGTCATGCTTAGCTTTGAGTAGAAGCCATACTAATTGTGTCCAGGTAATTTCATGGCTGCCTGTTTGCAGTGAACCATTGTGACACACTACACACTTTACTGTACATTATGCACGCTAATCATAAGTGTGTCATATAAAGTGATATATGATGTATGGCGTAGCATGAATAGCGTGATAAAAATGAAATAAATTATATATAATAGAAAAATAATACATTAAAAAAAACTCCACATAATCCACTGGCACTTAAATAGTACTTAGCATCGTGTTTCATCTGACAAATGTAAGACGCTTTGAATAAAAGTGCCCAAAATGTAAAGGTAAATGTAAATAATCCATGAACCAAAGTGTGTTATAATGATGCCAATTACACAACTCACATTAAAATAGTGGGACAAAGCCTGAATACTACCGCTCCTGCTTTGCCTGAAGGTCTCTCTCTCTCTCGCTCTTTCTCTCTCTCTCTCTACCTGTTTATCCTACCAGGGTTCCAGTACACCAAGTACGGATGT
>OMKN01013230.1:9371-27872 GCA_900302345.1 Melanonus zugmayeri | reverse complement strand
ATGCGAGGACTCAAAGTCAGAACACTGCAACATAAGCTTTGGTGTACCCCAAGGGTCGGTCCTTGGCCCACTGCTCTTTGCAATCTACATGCTTCCTCTTGGCGACATTATTCGCAGCTACGGCATTGATTTTCACTGCTACGCTGACGACACTCAACTTTACATTCCTCTTGAATCGAACGACTCCACCCAGATCCAGAATGTTGAAACCTGCCTGATTGCAATAAAAAGTTGGATGTCTCAAAACTACTTGCAGCTAAACACTGGGAAAACAGAGATGATAATCATCGGCCCCAAGCATAAACAGCCACAATTTGTCACATTATGTTTTGACAGCTCTGCCAAAAGTTCCTACGTCAGAAATCTTGGTGCCCAACGCTTTCCCTTGATTACATATAAAGAGGATTACTAGAACTGCTTTCTTTCACCTTAAGAACATTGCTAGAATCAGACCAATGCTATCTGTGGCCGATGCAGGTATCCACACTTTGATATCGTCCAGACTCGATTACTGCATTGCACTTTTCTCAGGCTTACCGAACTCTGCTACAAAAAGCCTCCAGCTTGTGCAGAACGCTGCTGCTAGACTCCTAACTAGAACAAGGAAGTTTGACCACATCACTCCTATTCTCTCTTCCCTCCACTGGCTTCCAATTAGTGCCAGGTCGGATTTGAAGGTGCTATTACTTACCTACAAAAGCATACACGGATCTGCACCATTCTACCTGAATGACCTTATTATTCCATATTGTCCTTCAAGGCCCCTTCCTGAAGGTTCCCTTCAGGAACTTGCCTTCTAACAATTCCACAAGTTAGTAAGAAATCAGCAGGAAATGGAGCGTCTGCCACCTGTAATCAGGGAGGCTGACTCGAGCTAGACTTAAAACATACCTATTTAGTCTCTCTTTTGGCTCCTAGGAGTGTCAACCAGCTCTCATTACAGCTAAATCGACCTGTTAGCCAGCATTAGCCTACCCCCGCTGCCAAGAGGTACTAGACTAGAGGTTTTCCCACATGTCTTCCCTGTCCACTCTGCCCCATCTAACCATACTGTTTTCTCTGTCCTAGTGTGCTGCTTAGTGTCTTAGTGTGTTTGTCTTAGTGCGTTGCTGTGACCATGACTGCATGCCCGGCCCCACCACCTGACGGCTGCCAGCTTGCCCACCAGCCAGCACCTCATCACCATGGATAACACAAAACTATTACACTTCCTGAACTGTCCACCTCACCCCATCAAACCACAATTCTTTCTGTCCTATTATGTTGCATAGTGTCTTAATGTGTTGTCTTAGTGTGCTTTGTCTTAGTGCGTTGCTGCAATGATGACTGGGTACCTGTCCTCACCACCTGACAGCTGCCAGCAGCCTACCAGCCAGCACCTCATCATCATGGATATCATCATCATTCCTTGAACTGAACTCCTCACACCATAATTATTTCTGTCCTGTTGTATTGCATAGTGTCTTAACATGTTGTCTTAGTGTGTTTTAGTGCATTGCTGCAACCATGACTGGATGCCTGGCCTAAGAGAGTTTTAGTTTGGTTTTGGCACTCTGTGTCACCATGTTGACAATAAAAAAGACTCTGAAACCCGCCATCGGTCTCCTTGCCTCATCTAAACCCTGGTCTGTGGGCAAGAAACTCCCACATTTGGATTATCAAGTTTGAATCTACAGAGCAACTATTGAAGATATC
The DNA here is from genome assembly GCA_900302345.1 of Melanonus zugmayeri. NCBI lineage: Eukaryota > Metazoa > Chordata > Actinopteri > Gadiformes > Melanonidae > Melanonus > Melanonus zugmayeri. The sequence continues at coordinate 26,177 of OMKN01013230.1, read as the reverse complement.
TTGCCAATATTTGGAGTTACATCATGGCAAGGTAACTACACAACCCAAACCTCTAACACACTTTAATGATGCTTTAAACAGTGATCGGAAGAAGGAAATATAGATGGTCTTCTAGATGAAGGCCGTGTATTAAAGGCACAGCAGACCTGATCGCAGCGTTCTCCTTCCACAGCGCCGATTCCACACCCGCCCGTCGTCGGACCTCCTGATAGGCCCAGCCAAGCTCCTCCTCCAGGCGCCGATTGAAGCGGATCGCCTCCTCCAGCTGTCCGTCACGCGACGCACGAATCAACCGCAGCTCCCGGAGAATCGGGTCGCCGTCGCCCCGCCGTCGCGGCGCTGCTCTCTTCGTCCTGTCCGTCCATTTCCCTCCAAATCTCCCGTCCGGAGACGGCTTGGGGCTCCTGCTGGTGTCTTTGTTCAGGTTGGTGGTGGTGGTGTTGCTGCTGGACGGTTGGGACAACGCGATGGAGGTTGACGGGCTGACGGCGCTGTTGTTCAGGGTCCTGCGGTGCCTTTTGAGGGCCACCTCTAGGGACAGACACCGAGCATCGCTCCCCTGCAGCGCCGCACGCAGGTCTTCCACCAGCTCCCTCAGAGCCGCTGCCTCCACACGTGCTGGTGAATTTAATTAAACTGAATTTAATTTAAATACATTTAATTTAATTGAGGGGTCACATCTCAAAAACATTCAAATTGATAACATAATGAGAAGAAGAATATGATAGGATAAGAGAGGATTAACGTCGATTGAGAGTCACCACCTCACTTCACCCAATTTATCCCAATTAGGGTGATGTACAAGTGTTGTAATTCTCACACACACACACACACACACACACACACACACACACACATAGGTCAACGTGCGAAAGACGCTAAATAATGTATACACTCTCACTACCTGGGTCGTAGTCATCTGTGTGCGCGTTGTCCTTCGTGGCTTTGGAGAGGACTCTGGTCTGGTCCACGGACAGATCGAAGCTGACACACTTCCGCCGTCGGACCCTCGGACACCGGAGTCGGATCTCCCGCTCCACGAGCTCCGTCTCTTGGGAGAAGTTCAGGCGCTTGACGCCGTCGTTCTGATCGAGTTCGTTGCCGGCGGCGCGCACGCGAAAGTACCCGCAGAGGCGCGAATGAAACTCCTTGAAGGACAGCTCGCGTGGGAGACCACCGCGGCGGATCCACCGGAGCTCGTCTTCCCCCTCCTCCTCATCGCCGTCGTCGCCCGCCGTCGTCCTCCTCCGCCTCCGCTCCCCGTCGTCCGCCTCGAGCCCCAGCACCGAGCAGAGCGCCGCGAAGTCCTCCGCCGACACGGTGTCTTCCCGAGCGGGGTGGGCGAGGTGGTGAAACACCTCTTGCAGATACTGGTCCACCCCGGTGGCGAGGACCACTATCTCGTTGTCCGCCCCCCCGGGTCCGGGCCGGTGGTGGTGCGCCAGGGTGCTCCGCAGCCACTCGCTTTTACGCGCGGCCCGCGGGTGAGGCTGGAGACGCGGAGGAGCCGGCGAACCCCGCACCCCTTCCATTCCGGGTTATTTTAGACGTTTTTAGACGCATGCAAAAAATGACATTCGCTCCCTGTAGGCCTGTTAACAGCAAAGCCTAGAGTCTCTCATGTCTGAATGGCCCTGGATGATGTCCGACTCAACACGGGCTGCACCGGGAAGCGTGCGCGTAAAAACCCGTCGACACCCTTCTCATTGAATTGATTCTTCTTCTTATGCTTCAGGTAAAAAAAAAGAATAAAAAAAGTGACCTTGGATTCCTCCGGTGTGATCCTCAAGTTGGCAGAGAGATCTGATGTCTTCCGAGGAAACCCCCCGAGACACGTTCCCCCTAACTCCACCCACGCAGACTCTCTGTGTGTGTGCGTGCGTGCGCGCGTGTGTGTGTGTGTGTTTGACTCTCAATTGCTTTTCAAGTTCTCAATGACAAAACCACGACCGCAATGCGTCACACCGCTTCAGTTTCAACTTTACTGTGAAAAATATATTGAGGACATCTGATAATTCAACCCGATACCCGCTGTTCTGAGGGCGCAGTCAGCCTCTCACGCGAACATTATGGTAATGGTTTATTGGGAATCCCTTCTTAGTCATATGCGCTTGTCAAAAGTAAATCAATTTACCCGCTTTCCAGCAACCTGAGCGCTTTGTTGGCAGAAATAACTTTCCCGTGTGTCAGCCGCCCTTCGCTTACCTGACAACCAAAACAAAGAGACTGTAAGCTGGGGTAACACTACCCTACCCTACCTTACCCTACCTTACCAAACCATACACCCCCCCTACCCTGCCTTACCTTACCCAACACTCCCCTGCACCGCCCTACCCAACCATACACTACCTGATAAGGGATATACAGAGTTTGAGCTGTGCCCTGCTGCCTTAATACACACACACACACACACACACATGGACGGACAGACAGAATGAATGGTCTCAATGGTCTCATTCATACATTCAACTGTTTCATTTAATCATTTCTCCCCATTGGTTTGAATAGTTACCACTGCCGGCAGCGTCAACCACACACACTTTGTGAAAAATGCCCACAGTCCATGACCACCCACGGTGACTCATGGTGCACACACACACACACACACACACACACATAGATAACATTAACCTAGGCGCTAAGGAGCAGTAAACACCCATCTGTCACTCCAATCCTGCAGGGACACAGGACACACCCACAGCCCTGGGGGGATTCACAGAAGTATCTTAAGAACAAAAATCTTTGTAACTGCTGTTTTTTTCTTAAGATTGGACTAAAAATGTTAAGAAAACAAACCAAAAGATATCCAGTGGTGGACAACAAGTAAATTTACTTGAGTACTGTACTTAAGTACATTTTTCAAGTATCTGTACTTTACTGGAGTATTATTGTTTTGGGAAACGTACTTACTCCACTACATTTGAAAGACAAATATTGTACTTTTGACTCCACTACATTTCTATGAAGGTTCCCGTTACTCGTTACTTTAAAGCATAGCGTTGAAGTCAGCGGATTGATGTTCTTTCCTTTCATGCCATAGGCCATCAACTGTGTTCCTGCAGTGACGTGTGGTTTGTCCAAGTGGTGTTGCCGTACACGTACCTCGCGCATGCGCTACTCAGATCGGACAGCTACTCCATGGTGGAACCTAGAGCTAACGTTACTCAGATCGGGCGGGAAAATGCATGTTTGAACAGTTTAATGAGGCAGTGGTAATGATGATAATGATGGCTACGGCAGATAAAGCAGATAAACGCTTCCTCCCCAGAGCAGCCATGGCCGCATCTCAAGTCCATGTTTGAGTTTGTAGAAATGAAGGATTCATATCGTTTTAAATGCTGTTTACTGCACAAACTTCATCACTGCCTACAAAAATTCATTTCAATTTCAATAATTGAGAGTCATTAGGTTCTGTAATTGTGGCAACAATACAACAATGGGTTGAAATGAAAAAGAAAATGTACTTTTGAATACTTAAGTATTTTTAAAAGCAAGTACTAGCAAGCAAGTACTTGTTCAGTCAAATTTTGACTGAACAACTTTCACTTGTATTGGAGTAATGTTTGACCAGGAGTATCTGTACTTTGACTCAAGTCATGGAGTTGTGTACTTTGTCCACCACTGAAGATATCTTAAAGCATCATTAAAGTCGAGCAGAAGCGGCCATTCTAGAGCGTAGATCTGCCTTAGTGACGTATTTCTGGTTGAAACGGGACGGATCTCAGAAGAGCCGATGGCCTCGCGATATCGGGCGGGACCTAATGTTGGGAGGAATTTGATTCGATCGTTGAAAAGTGGGCGTGTCATAGCAAACACGCTGCTGATATGATAGCTAGCGGGCTAATGAATCTCTTCTTCGCTACCATATGACCTGTGTCTGTACGCGCTGATTGGTTGAAATGGTCAGGACCTCAGCGCGTCAGCAGCTTGTCAGCACAACACTAGCAAGCTACTGTGACCAGTAGGCCTACGTCCATTACTAGAAGAAAATCTGATGGATCTTGATATAAGAATACGAGGAAATGGGATTTTTGTAGTTTTTTTGGCATATATTGTTAGATAGGTGTCCAATATGACGAGGGAAGTGACCTAAAACGGTTAAAAAGACATTTTTCATTACCTTGCGTCTTTAAAGTGTGTTAGAGGTTTGGGTTGTTTACCTTTCCATGATGTAACTCCACATATTGGTGAGATATCTTCAATTCTATTCAAACTTGATTCAAAATAGGGTTTTTTTCTCCCCCCCATTGACTTACATTGACTCAGTGAAACAGGTCTCAAAGTCACACTTTTAGCAAACCCTACTCTGGATTATCAAGTCTGAATCTATGGATCAACTATTGAAGATATCTCACCAATATTTGAGTTACATCATGGAAAGGTAACACAACCCAGACCTCTAACACACTTTAATGATGCTTTAAGAATGTTAATATCGTTCTACTTAGATCATTTCTAATGAAAAAACTTCAATGAGATTTGTGAAAACTAAGATCTTACATTTCTTCTTGATTTTATTCTTAACTTTAAGATCACAGTTTGCTTGCCTTAAGTTGTCACATTGAGAAGTTATTCCTTGATATTAATTGATAATATTGATTTTATAGTTTTAATTGCTTCTATTTACACCATTTTTTCATCTCATTGTAAGGTGTTGCTCACTGATTCAAAAATGGCATATTATTATTATTATTATTATTATTATTATTATTATTATTATTATTATTATTATTATTATATAGAAAAAGACATAGGTCTAGGCTAACACACTATTTGTTTATCACTTGATTGATTTTCACTCATCCACACACATGGCCCAAAAGTTATACTACTTAAGTTAAATAAATGAATGAATGAAATAACTTCTTAAGAAATAAATGTAAATAAATGTAAGAAGTTCTTAAGAAAATGAAAGGTTCTTCGGAAAATATTGAGGAATTGCAGTTAAAAACATTCTTAGGAACTTCATATGATTTCTTCTGAGGAAACTTATTCTCCAGCCCCAACATGGAGACCTCCAGCCTGCCTTAACTTGCATCTGGTGTCTACATGCTATTGGGCTTTTTTCTCTCTTTTCAAACCTGTTGAGATTCCCTTCCTCCTGAGCAGGGAAGGCAGAGAGCACTGTGCTAAAAGCTCATAATTATTACTTTGGTTCTGATAGATAGTAATCTGTGTATGCGCGTGTGTGTGTTTGTTTTGCGTGCATGTGTGTGTGTGTGCATGTGTGTGTGTGTGTGTGCACATATGTAGTCTAAACATGTGAGTAAGAGGAGGGTTTGGTGTGTGTGTAAGCGGGGAGTGGGGTAATTATGAATGAATGCTATGTCGAGACACTTTGCTAGGGCAGCTTAGCACAGGTCCAGTAAGCCCTGTTGTCATCCTGACTACAACCCTATACTACCACCACCACCACCACCACCCCCCCACATACACACATACACACACACACACTGAGGCGAGGTCTGGTCAGAAAATGAAAGGATGGCAAATAAAAGGAAAGAAAACTACAGAGAGGAGGGGGAGGGGTCGTTGATGGGGCCCGTGTGTGTGTGTGTGTGTGTGTGTGTGTGTGTGTGTGTCAGTCTTATGTTCATGCATGGCTCAGTGGCCTACGATTCACCTTTTAAAGGGGAGGGGCTAAGTAAAGTCAGTACTGATAGGGCTGAGGGGGTTAAGCTTTTGTTTTCACTACCATATGGCCTATTGGTGGGGTCTACAACACACACACACACACACACACACACAATGGCCATTCTTTTGAAGTGACTACACCGTGGCTCAGTCACTGATGATTGAGTGTAAACCTTGTGGTTGGTTAAGTTCTCTAAACCTTGTGGTATGTTAGGGTTAGACACTCACAACCCATCATTTTGTAATCCCTCACAACTTCCTATGTAGACAAACTACGCCTTTAAAAAAATGTGATCATCAATTTACAGACAGGAAGACCTCATAAACACCACCATCTCTACCAAAACCAATTATTATACAGCAATTATTTGTTCAACGTTAACATGGTGTCATGATCTCACCGCTTACACACAGTTTGAGCCAAATATCCCGGTGTGTGTTGACTGAAACGGTTTCATTTTAGAGTTTGATTACTCCACACACACACACACACAACAGAGGTCTATTTTAGGCCGGCTGTTTCCATGATATCACCTCTCTGTGTGCTCAAGGTGTGTTTACCTGGAGAGGAGAACAGACGGAGACAATCGGTGACCTACATCCGTACCCGGTAGAAGCAGAGCCGGAGCGATCGCTCCCAGACCCAGTCTGGGAGGTAGAGGAAAGAAAGAAAGGAGAGACCACTACATTTCTATATTGGATGTTGTTGAAGACTTCAGCTGATTGGCTGCTTGGGTCTTTGTAAACTGAGAGTTAATACTTCCTTTCAAGCCATTGTCATTAACTGCAACTGAAGAGTCCATTCAATCTAATCCCTTGTGAATAATGTGTTATGATAGGAGTCCTTTGGTTATTTGATGGTCTTACAAGTCACTGGTTGTAAGTGGTTTAGGGATTACACTTAATAAGCATGTACTCCTATGTTTGCATAGCAAAATGCTCTGTGATGGTCAGTAACACCCCCTCCCGGTGCCCATAAACACACACACAAAGACATACACACACACCACGCACTTTCTTAAAAGAGCTCTCTAGCATCCAGATGGCTGTTGATCATAAATGGTGCATTTGGTTGGGACACAAGAAAAGAGCATCTGTTAAGTTGAGTTGAAGTAGAGTAAGTGGAGTATGACAAATTACACACACACACACACACACACACACACACACACACACACTGTGATGAATATGATGTGTTTCACATGGGGAAACCCTAAGAATGACACAAGTATTTGGAAGTGTGTATGTGAGTGAAACATTTCCTCACTATTAGTATTGGGGGCCTACCTTGAGCTGTTCCTCTGTGTGTACAAGGTCATGGCTGAGACAGATGTAATGCATGCCAACACACACACAAACACACACAAGCACACACTCTCATAAATCAAGCTCTCCATTCAAATGCTTTGTTCCTTGAGCCATATAATGCATGGCAACACACACACACACACACACTCATAAATCAAGCTCTCATTCAAACTCCTTGAGTCTTCTTCCGCTAGTAATTTCTCAGGTCAAGGCCCATGTTAACACACACACACACACACACACATGAACACATGCACTAACAAACACAATCCATTTTCCAGCAGCGTTCTTGAAAGCCATTAAAGAGTTAAAGTTGGGATCTGGTTGAACTTCAGGAGAGATAAATCCAGCATGAGGACAGGTATGGGCAGGAGCAGAGTGGAAACATGTACACATTCATTGGAATCACAGATTTAGGGTGTGGTGTAATGTTTTCATCATAAAAGTTTAATGCCCACCACTCTCTCTGTCACACACACTGCTACTAAAAGTAATTTAAAACTACGGAATCTTTATAGACGGTATTAAATATATTTTATGTCATTCAGTAAACTGTCAAGAGTTATGTGGGACAACATACAGTAGAATATAGCTCATGTAAAGAGCGCTTGTTAAAAACAAAGTAACAAAGTGAATCAAACAACTCCTAAATAAATGAAAAATAGGTACAGTTAGAAGAGTCATTGAGTCAAGTAATGTGTGTGTGTGAGTGTGTGCGTGTGTGTCTCCCTCAGGGTGTCTCCCTGATGTACATTCAATAAGGAGATGAATGAAGTCACACCATGTGTGCCCACATGTTGTGGGTAAACAATGAAAACCTCACAAAGGCACATAATAGGAGACGCATATAAACACAAAGATGTGGTGTAATGCAGAACACTACACCACCCACTGTGAGCCACGTTCAAAGACTCAGACATCAGACCATTAGTTAACATCACACGTAATCTAAGGAATGGAAAATATGAGATATGATCGACAAAGTCAGATATCATTTTTGATGATTTTTGATTAAGTCTTGAATCATTTTTCAAATATACAGAGTTCATCTTTATTTAGGTGTATTTCCTTTAGTCTGAGACAAGTGAATCTACCAGTAAAGAAAATGGGATTGGATATAAATTGGATCTCACCACGTGATCACATGGTTCATGTATTACTAGGCGGCAATATCATAAAGCAGAGCTAGAGATGGCTACGATTTGTAAATATATTAATTTACAGTATGTATGCATTCATATTTTTCTCGTGCTTCTATGGTCATAATTACTCGCATCCTAATGTTATCTTATGTTAAGACATTAACGTAAACATGCACACAGAGTGAATATGGAAATGCAGAGTAACAGCTCGAGGTATGATCAGATGTACACACTATAGATGAGATATAAACACTATAGATGGTAGCATATTCATATTTATACTACCCTCTATAGTGTTTATATCTGATCTATGGTATGGTGTCACCATAGTCTAACATGGGAAGAATTGTCATTTTAACCAGGGTGGGTCTAGCAGGAAAAGTGAAAGAAGAGCGCATTCTATACAGAAAACCAATTTTTTATTTGACCTTAGCTTGCAACTTGTTAATATGATGGGAAAAGGACAGAGTGTTGTCCAGCCATATAACCAGGTATTTATATTCAGAAACCTGCTCTAAAATCATTCCATTATACCAATCATGCCAGCAACTGCTTAATTTAAGCCAAGAAAGAAGTTTGGTCAATAGTACAGAATATAGCCTACAAGGCAACCAATTGCGTTCAACAAAACATTGTATTATATAATATGTCCAGGGAGAGGGCAACAGTCCAGTCTGTTCCCCCACCCATGGTCCACTCCTGCTGGTAGTGCTAGATCCAGGCAGAGGCGCACTAGCTGGGGGAAAGGTGGACCTGACTACCCAGGGCCCCAGCAGGGAGAGGGGCCCTTGAGTCATGGAGAGGGGTCCGTGAGTCATGAATCAATCCTAGCGCTGTGCCCATTTCACCTCCTCATATTAAAACACTTAATGGAATGATTTTAGAGCAGGTTTCTGAATATAAATACCTGGGTATATGGCTGGACAATACTCTGTCCTTTTCCTATGTTAGACTATGGTGACACCATCTTCCGATCTGCCTGCAAAACTACTCTGCAGAAGCTTGACGTTCTCTATCATTCTGCCATCCGTTTCGCTACAAACGCCCCTCTCAGAACTCACCACTGCACTTTATATTGCTCTCACCACGGCCCTCCTTACATACCCGTCGTGAAATACATTGGTTCATGTTAATCTACAAAACTCTCCTTGGTTTGTCACCCCCCTACCTGTATAGTTTGATGCAATTTGCACCTGCTGCTTACAACACCCGTTCGGCAAATCGTATCTTGCTGAAAATCCCCAAAACACATTCTGTAATTGGTCAATCGTCTTTTCAGTCTGCTGTGCCCACAGACTGGAACAATTTACAAAAAACTTTAAAACGGGACAGTTTCATCTCCAAGTCAGCTTTCAAGGATTCTATTATGGAAATGTGTATTGACACTTGTAATTGCTGCCTAAACTAGCACTTGTTTCCCGCTTGCCTGCTGTGGCTGTTTTTGTTTTTGTTTTGTTTGTCTTGTCATGTTTTAAATGTTTTAACTTTGTATTTTTACCCCTTACCCCTTATCCCTCAAAAGGCTGTGCCTTTTGCCAGGTAGCCATTGCAAATAAGAAATTGTTCTTAATGTCTTACCTGGTTAAATAAAAATAAAAATAAAAGAGGCTCTCAAACTAAAAAAGCAGGAGGATGTCAAAGCCCAAGATCCCACAGTGTTTTCTGGCTTAGGGAAATTGAAGGAACCCTACAAAATCGAGTTGGATCCAGACGCTGTCCCATATGCTCTGTCATTTCCAAGCCGCGTGCCCCTACCACTGCGCGACAAGGTGCGAGCAGAGCTGGACCGTATGGAGGAAATGGGCGTGGTTTCCAAAGTGACACAACCCACACCATTGTGTGCTGGCATGGTCGTAGTCCCCAAGCCTCAGGGGAAAATACTGATATGGCTGTGCGTGGACCTAACACACTTGAACAAGTCGGTTCGACAAGAGAGACACATCCTCCCAGCAGTAGACCACACACTTGCCATGCTCATAGGGGGTCTTCACAAAGCTGGATGCAACCTCTGGCTTCTGGCAAATCCCATTGTCAGAGGAGAGCTCACTCCTGACGACCTTCATCACCCCATTCGGGCGATACGCATTCAATTGCCTCCCGTTCAGGATTTCCAGTGCGCAGGTGCTGTGTGTCATGCTGACGACATATTAGTGTATGGAAAAGACATACACCAACACAACGAGAGACTCCAACAGGTCCTGAAGAAGCTGGAGGCAGAGGGCCTGACGCTCAATTGCGAGAAATGTGAGTTCGCCAAGAGCAACATCATGTTCCTGGGCCACCGGGTCACAGCAGACTGCGTGAAACCGGATCCAGGCGAGATCAGAGCTATCATGGAGATGCCTGAACCAACTCATGTTGAAGGAGTGAAGAGAGTGATGGGGATGGCCAACTATCTAGGCAAGTTTTTACCCCATCTGGCATCATACACTCGCCCAATAAAAGATCTGCTCAGTGAGAAAAATGTATGGTGCTGGGAAGCGCTGCAGAATGGCTTCTCACAGAGTGAAAGCCGAACTGAGTTCCCCACAGGTGTTGGCTGCATACTCACAGCCACAGCAGAGACGTGCGTATCCACCGATGCCTCGTCTTTTGGCCTCTGAGGCCTTGACCCAACAACAGACAGATGGAACATGGAAGCCGATCGTGTTCATTTCCAGAGGCCTGTCAAACGCCCAAAACATTACACACAGACTGAGAAGGAGGCTTTGGCAGCTACGTGGGTTTGTGAACGCCTGTCATCCTATCTCCTTGGACTGAAATTCAGGCTAGAGACTGACCACAAGCCACTAGTGCCACTGGTAAGTACCAAGGTCTCAACGAGAGTACAGAGGTTCCGGCTGAGGCTGCTGGTATTCACATACGACATTGTGCATGTGCCTGGTAAGACCTTGATAAGCAGACACATTATCAAGAGCCCCAGTGAAACACACATTCACACAAGAAGAAAAAGAGAATGAGGCAGAGGTCAAAGTGTTTGTGGATGCAGTCATTCAAAGCCTTCCACAGAAGCCAGGCTGAAAGTTATACAAGTGAAACAGAAAGCCAACCCTGTCTGTGCAAAGTTAATCATGTACTGTGAGACTGAGTGGCCTGAGAACATGTCCTCCCACCAGAGCTGGGGCCATACTGGCCTGAAAGAGAAAACCTCACTTTGGCTGGAGAGCTGCAACTCAGAGGCCAGAGGATTGTAATTCCCCACTGCATGAGACAAGAAATCCTCCATAACCTTCACGATGGGCACCAAGGTATTGTCAAGTGCCAGTCACTTGACAATATGGTGGCCAGGACTTTCAGTACACATCAGTCAGCTGGTAGAAAACTGCAGCACATGTTCACAAGACAGGGCAGAACACAGAGAGTCCTTGATGACCACACCATTGCAAGAGAGACCCTGGCGGTCGAGTCGGTACAGACTTCTCTTCTGGGAGAAAAAGACTTTCCTTCTTGTAGTGGATTATTTTTCACGCTACATAGAGGTAGCCCACCTCAACGTGGCTTTGGCTGAAGCAGTCGTGGCTGCTCTGAAGGATGTGTTCAGATGCCACGGGATACCAGAGACCTTCATGTCTGACAACGGGCCACAATACTATTATGAGTGTTATAACTGTTCGTCTTCAGCCCCTATAGCTTCCTTCAGTGACTGGACTTTCCCCCCCTCCACCATGGACCGCCACACACGCCTTCCTCCAGCCAATGACCATTTTCACTCGACTGTTATATCACTGTCTATAATGTATATATCTCACCTATAGTGTATGCAATATTTATACTACTGTCCATATCTACCTCCTACCTTATTCTGTATATAACATCTACTACTAGCATTATTTGTACTTACTCTGTTCATACTACATATATCTTATGTATTATACATTCCACTATACATATCTACATACTCTGCACCTTACTGCTTTTTTTGCACTTCTGGTTAGATGCTACACTGCATTTTGTTGTCTTTGTACTCTGCACAATAACAATAAAGTATAATTATAATTATGAGTGTTATAATTGTCTCTTATACTTATACTATGCCTGTATCAATAACTATGTTTTCCTTATAATTATGCTATCATAATTATAATTATATAATTTTAATTGGATTATAATTAGAATTAGAATCCAGTGTGTTGTGTATGTGCAAAAGTACTGTCACACAACTCTATGAAACCTTTGCTCTTATGAAGACATTTAGAAACTCAACATGCTCATTGGAAAAACAAGCCACAGGAGTTTTTTGAGCGCCAACTGAGACAACTTTCCCAGTAAGACAGTTTAAACAGCGGCAGATAACATCAATAAGAAGGGGCTAGAAGCGTCTTACATGGTGAGCTGCAGAGTGGCGAAGACCGGGAAGGCCTCACACTATTGTGGAGGACCTAATTCTCCCCGCTGCCACGGATATGGCTGAGATAATGCTGGGGGAAAAAGCCAAACGAACTTTACAGAAGATGCCTTCATCAAACAACACAGTGTCAAGACGCATCAGTGGCATGGCAGAGGACGTGTTGAAACAGCTACTACTTTGCATACAAGCCAGTGAATTCTACGCCTTGCAGCTGGACGAATCTACGGATGTGGCTGGGCTGGCTCAACTCCTGGTCTATGTCAGGTCATTTCTATGGCGGTTCTGCACATGATGAGTTTACATAATGTGCATACGCATTTTTTATTGTTAGTGTGTAAATCAATTGATCACTTATTTGGTTGTTGCAAGAACAGAATATGACATATTTCTTCTTATGACTTCAATTTTCTTACTACTATTTTTCTTACTAGTATTTGGTTTTTGATCGTTGTTTTGATGATCTGTATCAGCTGGATGTTAACACCGGCAGAAATGCGACCGTTTCCTTCTGCTGCTGTGCATCATTAAAAGTGTTAACATTACATACTACTTATTTGCGAGTGCTGACGACTTAATTTGCTATTTACGTCAGGTACATCCACGAGGGGTCAATTAAGGAAGACATCCTGTTATGCAAACCGCTGGAAAACAGGGCAACCGGACACGACATCTTTGAACTGCTAAACAGATTTGTAACATCACATGGACTTTCATGGGTAAAATGTGTTGGTATTTCATTTCACTCGTGTAGCTTGCACTATGTGTTATTTTGATAAGTTGCTAAGAGTGTTTTGTCATGTTTAGCCCTTAGGCTACACATGAGCATTTTTCTTATGCCATGCTTTCATTTAAATGTGTGCGTGTAGCTGCACTGCGTGTGTTACTGCATCACCATTTTCCGGTGATTAGAGTGTGTGGCAATTTAGTGAGAAGCAGCATTTATTTCAGATTTTATTTATTTTATTTTTATGCAGAAAAACATTGTTTGTTTATATTGAAAGACACTGTTCCATGTTGAATAGTATATTATACCGTTGTAACTATCGCTAAGAACTATTACTCATAGTGTTTTATATGGTCCTGTTTGTATATTGAACAGGTCAGGTTTTTTGATGAGGAGTTCAAGTCTACCAAGGATGGCGAGCTACAAGATTGGATTGCAAGCTACAAGATTGCATGCAAAGACCTCCCTTTTGATTTTCCTTGGAACTTCACTCTACCTCAAGCCTATTGCTTTCCATCACTGTGGTAGGTAGAACTCTGCACAACACACACACCTGTACTATACCTTGCGGTGTAGTTGGACTTTCAGTTGGACTCTCTTTACATTCCATCCACCTGGGTTCATGGTGCATTTTTCTTATATGACTATTTGATTTTATTGATTGTGACTGTGAATTGTATTGTGTAACTAAAGGTTGAAGACATAGATACTGATACTTATCTTAGAGTTATACAGATACTTACTTAAGGTGCACTCATAGAATGTAACCTAGGCCTACTTATCATACTAATACTACTTATACTAAGCATACTACTTCTACTACTTGTCATGCTTTTGCTGATCATAGGTGTTCAAGTTTTTTTACTAGCAGACAAGACCACAAGGTGTCCCTTGTCTTTCAGTTGACTCCTCTGTTCCTCCTCTGACGTCTGATGTAGTGAAGCGTTAAATTACTGTACCGGTGTCTACACCGTCTCCAAAAATGTCCCCTACCGTTGTAGTCCCTGATCTTCCTACACTGCCTTCTCGTCCTAGTCTTGTATCCACTGGCAAAGGTCCATCATCAGAGTGTCTACTCTCTGATATTGTTAAACATGGCATCTCCATTCAACAAAGCCCTTCTGATTTAGGTTCAAGCCTCCGGTGGGGAACATGGTGGTAGCCAATACGTTGCGTGATGTCCTCCCACGAATTGCGGTCGACGGTGGCTAGGGTTGGCGGTGGCTGTGGTTTTAACCACTCAGCGGACCAGTGGACATCCTAGACCGGACTTGGATGCTTAACACTGGTTTTAACGTACTTGTTTTTATTTACCAACAATAATAAGACAAACATATAAGTAATAATAAAACTAAAACAAAAAACAGATCAGATGAGCAAACATACAGGAGGTTACAGGAAATAGCCTATATTACAGGCAAGTCACAGGATACAAGAGTTCAGGTACAGGAGACTCCTTGTAAAAGAATGGAAGAAAAATCAGGTCCAAAATCATTCAGATAGGGCTGCCAGTCTTTGTAGAACTGATCTGTTTTGGTGTGTAAAATACTTGTAAGATATTCCAAAGGAACCAGCTCAGACCCAGGCACTGGGTCAGATTTCACATGAGAACTTGCTCCAGGACCAGGAACGTCAGCAGCGACCGTACAACAGAGGTACTCGGCTGAGACAATTTGCACCGGGAGATAAAGTTCTTGTATTTCTCCCTACATCCAGCTCAAAGTTATTCATGAAATTGGCAAGGGCGCTTTGTGGTCATACAGCAAGTTAGCGATGTCGACTATGAGGTTGCGCGTTCCGACGGGAGGGGCACTACAGATCTTACGGGTGGGAGAAAAAATCAATACAGCATAGTATCGCGATACTTTGCATGGCGATATTAAATCGATACATGGACATACTTATTTTAGATTTTTTAACAAGGAAGTCATATGAAAATAAAATACTCTGGGAATACTACGAACTTGAGGGCTCATCTCACATGCCACCATCCAGAGATAGCGTTAACCGATGATGGCAAAGCTAACGTGAAACTAGCTCCACCGAAAAACCAACCAACACTGGACACACTTAGCTTGACAAAGCTACCTCCCAATTCAGAGCGAGCTAAGAAAATAACACAATCCATCACCTACTTCATGTGCAAAGACCTGTCCATACAGCGTTGTGGAAAACGAGGGCTTTTGTTACATGCTGAAGACACTGGAACCAAGGTATAAGCCTCCGTCGCAACGTTTTTTCACAGACACGGCTCTACTATAGAGAAGTGAAGCTTAAAGTTGAGGAATCCTTGAGTACAGCAGAACAGGTTGCATTAACTTGCAATCATGGAAGTTGTATTGTTCAAAATACCTGTACAGCAGTCTACAGACAAATTTTTCTTTCAGTTAAGTTGGACTATAAGACTGTAATACATATTACAAACAGTTCAGTTTGTCAGGTGCATGCAACATTATGGCTGGTTTTTATGACAGTGTTGCTGGTCCATCCATCCATGCTGGAAATGGGGGTAATATAGGAGTCGTACAGTGGCTGGTCTAGCCCCATTGTGCTTGTTCGCAAGCACAATGGGCACTATTCACTTCTGAATAGTGCAAGGTGAACAGTGTTTAAAAGTTTGATGCCTATCCAATGCCTCGTGTCGACGAGCTCCTAGATCGGTTCGTTTTTATTCGATTTTCGTTTCGTTTTTATTCGACACTGGATTCAACCAAGGGCTACTGGCAGATTGTCTCCACAGTCCAAGGAAAAATTGGCCTTCTCCACTCTGTACAATTTGTACCAGTTTAACACACTTCCGTTTGGGTTATTCGGGGCCTCAGCTACGTTCCAGCGCCTCATGGACCAGGTGCTGCGGCCGCACGCTGAGTATACTACTGCCTACTCGGATGATGTTATCATTCATAGTGACACCTGGCAGCAGCATATGCAGCGGGTGGCGGCGGTGCTCGAGTCCCTGAGGCGTGCCGGGCTCATGGCCAACCCAAAGAAGTGTGTCATTGGACGGAGGGAGGTACGGTATCTGTGGGACCACTTGGGTGGCGGGCGCCCGTAGGTAGATAAGACAGAAGCGATCGCAGCCTGTCCGCGGCCTGAGACTAAAAAGCAGGTGAGGACATTCCTGGGGCTGGCCGGGTACTATAGGCGGTTCATCCCCGCCTTCTCTGAGTTAACCAGCTCCATGACCAACCTCACTCGAAAGGATGCTTCAGATCCGGTCCAGTCGACCTAGCAGTGTCAGGTGGCGTTTGAGAGGGTTAAAAAAGCTCTCTGTGAGGAGCCGCTCTTATATACACCTAACTTTAAGCTTCCTTTTGTTTTGCAGACTGACACATCGAACAGCAAGCTGGGGGCCGTTTTGTCCCAGGAGGTGGAGGGCGTGGACCGTCCGGTGCTGTACCTCAGCCGTAAGCTTGTGGAACGGGAGGAGAGGTACAGCACCATGGAGAGGAGTGTTTAGCGATCAAGTGGGCGGTCGATGCCCTACGTTACTACCTCCTGGGGCACTCATTCACCCTCTGCTCGGACCACGCTCCGCTTCAGTGTCTTCACCGCATGAAGGACACCAACGCACGGATCACCCGTTGGTATCTCGCTTTACAGCCGTTTAAGTTCAAGGTGATCCATAGACCAGGGGCACAAATGGCAGT
>OMKN01013228.1:0-13094 GCA_900302345.1 Melanonus zugmayeri | reverse complement strand
ATGAATCAAAAAGTTACTTTTCAATTTCACAATGACACACTTCTCAGCAAGCTACGACAACAAATATTTGTACAGAAACAAAGCCAATGTTGAGTAGGAAGTGGATTATTGAGGCTGTTTTCTGTCTGTTTTGGATTCTGGTGATTCTGGTGACTTGCTAGATTCACTTGATTATTCCCTCTAAGATGTTATTCCACACATTATTGCTTCTTGTATGACACGCTTAGGTGGGTATCCCTAACAGTAAGACATGACAGGCATTGGTGTCTCTTTATTTATAAATGGCAACCTACCATCATATATTACTTATTTATTAAATTGGTCCTATAGTCACTATTCAACTCGTTCAAATGATTGGCTAATGCTCGTACAAACACTGAATGTGGGAAAACCGCCTTTAGTTTCTGTGCTGCACACACCTGGAACACTTTGCAACATACATTGAAACTGGACACAATTATACATTTGGATCACTTTAAAACCATAATTGAAAACTGCACCACTCATGAATGTAACTGTTTTTAACTGTGCTTGGCTGTGCTCTGTACTCTCGGCATCATTGTAAATGAGGTTATACCCTCAATGATTGCTGAGATCTAAATAAAGGTTGAATGAATGGATATAAATAACACATTGAACTTTTTACTCCTAAAATGACTTGAATAATCAAATAACAGTTATATATATTCTCCACCCCCTAGGTCAACAGCAGCGTCGTGGTTCGACGAGCCCATTGGCTGGGCCAAGTGTCTCAGCACTGAGCTCCGGGTCAAGCAGTCATCTGACAGATGCTTGGCGCAGGATGGGGATAACGCAGCAACTAGGTAACACGTTTACAACTTTTACAGCTACTATATCTAGCTAGAAGAACCACCTTTTTGTTTAGACAATAGAGTAATAAATGTATAAGAAGTACTACATTACGCAATAGATCATGCATGTGTGTATTGGTGGTAGTTTATATGTGTGTTGTGTGTGGGTTGTACGTATTGACCATTGCCTACTGCCTAATGTAACTTTGAGTGCACCATTGCCAGCTATAGTTTATATAAGAGTCTCTTCTACAGATACTGTTGTGTTGTGTTGTGTGTACAACACAACAGTATACTGATACAAAGAACTGTTGAATTAATAGACAATACCGAATTATTGATATTGATTATTAATTATAAACAAAGCATCTAAAGCTAGGCTAGACTTGCTTGTAAAAGGTGTATTATTTTGATTGTCAAAATATTGATTGTGTTTGGCCTAATAGCAATTGTCACTTGTTAACTGCTATTTACACTATTTACTATTACTCTAACTATTTACAATAGTCGGAGTAAACTGTGACCTATTAGAGTCAGAATCATCATTGTTCAAGCTTTTTGCGTTTTTTTACTAACATGTGAAAGTGGACCAGAATAAAACTATTTATAGATACAAATTCCCTGGATGGATTGACTCGTGGATGGGGGGCATGTTTTATTTTTGAGAAACTTTCTAGTTCAGATACTTTTGGAGTAAATAGTTGCAGTAGAAAAGTTACATAGTACAGGTTTAATGTGTTGACTTATTTATAAATGTATATCTCTCAACTCATATAGTGAGTGTCACATTTAGTATAGTATTGTCACAGAGTTTTAGTTTATTATACCTTAAATGACCATGTTGAATTCTTTAACATTTTGAGTTCAATAGCAGATTTATATTTGTCCTGTACTGTTTGTGACAGTTCACCCGACTCTCACAGCTCTATATTTAGAATATTGTGGAGCTCAATATTACAATAATGTGGAACCCACTTTTTTATTGATCTCAAACAATGGACTGTTACGCCTCTTTGTTTACTCAAGAGAATATATGCTTGTGTGTAAAATGTTGTCATTTATTTTACTTTGTGCTGACCCTCCCTGTGGCATGGCAGACATGGAGGTGATGACACCGCTCATTGAGAACCCTGGCCAGGTCTCGGAGGAGAACTCAGATGAGGACCATGAACTGCTCCCCCCTCCAGAGCATGAGCAGGTCAACAGCCGGGGCCTCACGTAAGGGCCCACACATTGGCATGGTTTTATCACTTGGGGACATGGACTAAAACATGGTTATGTCCCTCACTTCCATCCGGGCTTCTGCATGTTATTTCTTGTGGAATCACTATTCATACATACAGTGCATTCTGTTACTTCTGTTACTGTTATTTGTCATCTGAGGTTAGGTTTACCTCATTTATAGAGTTAAAGGGTTTTCTTTTTTTTAAATCCCAGAATTAAAAGATGGAAAGAGGAGTGGACTTTCTCTTTCACAATACTTGTGTACAGTATGAATGTATACGTGGATATAGGTCATTGCACCAGTGTACTACTCTGCTTTATCGGCCTATGCCCCCGGGCCAGGACACCCAAGATATGAAAAGTTGTAATACTACTAACTTCACCAGACTGCACAGACTCTCACTTAATCTGAATCGGGAGATGTTTAAATATCTACTCTATGCTGCACTATCTACACTGTGTTTATTGCTGGCTTGATCATGGAAAGAGGAAGTGTTTGCTTTTGGTCAAGTGTTCTGCTGTTTGTTTTTTTACTGTTTTGAAATACGGGTGACTTGCATATCACTTAACTATTGTAACTCATTGTATATTGATAACTGTTCATTGTACTGTATCACATTGTATTGTTGTATTGTGCAACTCAACTATGTATCTAGTTGCATTTTCTGCCCAACTTATACCTGAACAAAAGTGCCAGCTGCAGTGAAAGAGTTCTATAGTGCAGGTGTAAATCTAGGAGGAGAGTGGTGCAATAAACCTCACTCCCAACCAGATGGATAATTGCCATTTGCCAGCAGGAATGTGTTTTAGTTCAGCAGTTATAACATTTGACCTATAGGGCACAGGATAATGTAATAGGGCTTTTCCATTGGCCATGCTGAGTCAAACCATACTGCGTTGATTTGCATTTCCATTTTCAGTTTAAACACGCTAAGTTGTGCTGAGTCGCACCCGAGATGAACCATCTCCGGAGTCGGGCCAAAGCGCGCCAGACCCGCCAGCCTCCAAGTGGACTGCATTGACGTCAGATGGGCTTTGTCATCATTCAGGGAGGATTCAGCAATCACTCTAGTCTACTGGACATATTCAGCGAAAGTTTCATTCAGCGACAGTTTCAGTTTTCCGTTTTTTAAACAATAAGTGGTAGATGCCAAGGAAAATCGTAACAACAGTCTGAAAATCCATGATGATAACTACCAACAACTGTTGCACAGTGCAATAGTAAACAGTGCTAAAGAGGGCGCTGCTTTTAAATGTTATCGACTCAAGACACACCTTCAAGCGGGTATCCCTGTTCTAATGGAGAAGCAAATCCCAGCTGCACTGAGCTGAGTCAAACCGAGTCAAGCCAAGCCAGCACATGTGTATGGAAAAGGGCCATAGGTCGTTACTGGGTGGTTTGATCCCCCATGTCCGCCTCCTAACCTATTAAAATGCTAAATGACTAAAGAGTAAATTATAAACCTACAATCCTGGAGTTACCGAATCCAGCCAAACACCAGCAGTAAAGACCAGTGAAGGTAAACAATATTACTTGTACTTGCTTCAAAGTACAAAGGTTATTCTTTTTTGTTTATTAAAACTGCTGCACCTTATTGAAGTGGTATAAATGATGGTGGTGGGTAGGGGAGGTTACTGTGAGATAATTAAATTCCCTTAGTTTAAAGGTATTAACTAGTGTTCAAGGAAAACTGGATTTTTTAAACTGGACCCCATTTTCCCATCATTTGGGGTCTAACCGCTAGTCAGTTAGACCCCAGACAATTTGACATTGGTCCAGTATTGAACAAAACCGTGAAACGTCTGCATTGTAACCCTTTGGGGCAATTGCGACCGCCAATGTACGTCCTCTAAAAGTGCTTGTTTTGCCACTGACAGGCTCAGATTATTATACGTGTTTGACAATGTATCAGGTCACTGTCACTAACAGGGTTTTCTGGATGTACTGACAGGCCAGATACGGTTGTGAAAGTCTTTTATTGTCTCGACTAGACTAGACAAAACATAAACGGGTCACTGTGTGCCTCATACAACTTAAATCAACCGACTGCAAAAAAGCTAATGAATGAACGCTAATGAATGAACACTAATGAATGAACACTAATGAATGAACACTAATGAATTAACAAAATGAACATGCAACAATAAACAGGCTCATCGATCTCCACAATCAGCGATCTCGGGACTTCAACTCCCTCGGGACTTTACAGGAACCCGTCTCACTGAGCAAACAGAAATCAATATATATACTACATTCTGATTACTAAGCACCCTCAGCTATGTTGCTCCGGGGAATTAGCCGCCCTGCCTCCCTTGTTTTGCACACCAACGCCAAGCCACACCCCCTTCATCTCAACAGACAACATTATGGAAATGATCCCTACAGAGAAATACAACAATTTTCTTTACCTTTCACTTGATCCAATCTGTTTGTTATTGTCTGTTAGACTTGGTAATCTCGCGAGAGTTGAGTTGTTGCAGGAAGAGAATGGTGGAAACGCGAGTGAGAGTTGGAGAGAGGAGTGCCGGCAAGAGTTTGTTGTGTTGGACTACAGAAAGCGTACCTTCTTGTTATCTAAAGGATTTTCAAAGTCATAGCTGAATATTTAGCTGATTTCTACAATGTCAGATTCCGCGGGATTTCAGAGCGAGACTTGGTTAGACACAATAACAAACACTGTTGTCAAACACTCATAACAACCTGAGCCTGTCAGTGGCAAAAACAAGCACTTTTAGAGGACGTACATTGATGGTCGCAATTGCCCCAAAGGGTTACAATGCAGACGTTTCGCAACGTTTCGTTCTTGTTCAATGCTGGACCAATGTCAACAATTGCGGTCTGCATTAGTCAGTTAGATCCCAAATGATGGGAAAATGGGGTCCAGGTTGAAAAATCCCGAAGTTTTCCTTTAATGCAGGGTCAGTGACTGACTAGACCGACAGTGCTTACTGTCATGTTCACCAGATAGGGGTTTGTGGAGAGATGCGAATGAGCAGCAACTCTGAGCCAAAGGAATGTTCATATACAATGTGGAAATATAATTTTTCACGTGAAAAAATAGAGATGAGATAAAGTGATAATGTTCATGGGCTCAGGGCACACCGGCCATCTGTGAGTTCTGGATAATTACAGAGTGGCTCGTAGCTCCAGGATGGCCGCCGACCTTGCCGCAGCAAATTGAATTGAATTGATAAATTATGCGTGTGGACATCTACAGCCAGTCTGACTCCCGCACAGGTTTTTTTTTGTCCCAGTCCGTCCCCGTTGGTGCCCCTTTAATTAATTTAATAATTACATTTTCCAAATTTGAAGATCCAGGAAAAAGTATGCAGTGTTAGACACACACACACACGCGCATCCTTTTTTTTCCTTGATGAATATTTCTGTGTATGAACATCAATCCAGTGTATTGACTGACATAGTTGATTCATGTTGTCTTCTTGTGTTGCTCTAGGTTCAGCCAAGCACTCATCCACCTGCTGAAGGGAAACCTGGGCACGGGCCTCCTGGGCCTGCCCCTGGCAGTTAACAATGCGGGCATAATTGTAAGTGTCTTCACAACTACATCACACACTTATGGCTGGTGTGTTCAGAGGGTCAACCTGGTGTGCAAATTTAGAATTTTAATTAATTGTAAATGACCGTTATTACTGTTGTACTTTCTACTCTGACACCCTCATTTCCTGTCTGGGATTAATAAAGTACATCTTATCTGATGAAACATGCAACGAATACAAATAGTCTAACGAGAAGGAAATTTGTGTGTCTGCACGTGTGTGTGTAAGTGCGTGCGCACGTGTATCTGCACGTGCGCACGCACTTACACACACACACAGACACACACACACACACACACACACACAGCCGGCAGGATTGACAATGGCAGCTTAATCACACTAAGTAATCGTATTAAGACAAAACAAATGTTAACACACTATTTTTATAGAAGCCTGAAAGTCAAGCATTTAATTGCTATTAGTGACTGCTGCTCGTTGTTCTGTTATTGTGCACATGACTTGAACTTGAACATATTTAGTGACTGCATATTGTGAAATACATCAATGACTTGCTACATTTGCCACAAACAGCCAATGTTCTAGACAACAACTTACTTCAAGGTTTTGGTATTGAACGTGTCCGCAGGCTTTGTTAAATATCATAGTAGATACCAGTAGGTTAGGTAGAGCAGTTTTCCATTGCTGCCATTCATTTGTATTGAATGCATCTTAACAATGACAAAGCTCCTACTACTGGCTGCAATACAATAACAGAGACCATTAACCAGGGGTTCAGGCCTTTTGTAAAACAAATGCTTGGACATAACTCATTGGTCACAATGTTCTAATTGTCTTCAATGGGATCCGTCTACTCCAGTCAAAACATTCTGATCATGTCTAAGGAGATGGATTTGATACATTTGGCACCAAGCATTGAGGTTAAAAGGCGCTTTCTGCATTAAACAATGTCACCATTTTGAGCAACCAGTGTGTAAGTGCCAAGTCATAATGGAGTCTCACATGACTTGGCATTTATCAAATGGATTAGAGAAGTTTGAAAATAAGTTAACAAACTTGTAGTTGAGGAGATTAAATATTTAAAGTGAGAAGAAGCTAGTGAGATAGCCACATCTTTCAATCTGCTTCATATGCAGGACCAAAAGGGACATAATTAAAAATACATACATGAATGAATAAATGTGTCAAATATAAATAACTGAATGAATACGTTGTTCATAGTCATCATTAATGTCACAAATAAATAAAATAGATTCATTTTCATATTTATCGTCTTATTGTCCTGTTAATGTCTTTCAGTATGATTATTATTTATTTTTGTTGTCAAATTTATTTTTTACTTGTTTATTTATTTCCACATTCATGCATTCCCACATTTTTTTATTTCTGTATTTCTTTGCCCAAAGGGAATCACGAAAGCCAATGGGGAACAATGGGGAATGTCAAGAATGGAAAAACGATGCAAACGAAGGGGGCGGTTCAGTCTAATCACATGATGCAGTCTACTAATTCCCATTGGTTGATCGGGACACACTAATGACAATAAAGCTTTACCAGTCAAACACAGGATTTATAAGGCATGGTGTGGTGGTGTGGTATTTCCAGCTGGCACTAGATGGGGGTGTTAACCCTTACATAGAGTTTGGGTCAATTTTGACAAGTTAGAGAGCAGTAAAAACAAAATGTAAATTACGTTACATTTTTTTTTACAGTTTTTGTACAGCTCCTACACATGTTTGTACATGTTCTGGTAGGTTCGGCTGATGAACCACTTCCTCCAGAATGCTGCTCACAACGGGTCTCCTTCACTGCCAGTAGAAGAGGCCGTTAAACATCCATAGAAACAGCAAGTAGTCAGACTCAGGACTAGCTTCTTCTGACAACTCAGCTAGCCATCTTAATCGTGTGATCATGCGAAATGGCTCTTGTCGCCATCATTTTCTAGCATAGTGACACACAACTGACAACGAAGCAACAGGCCAGTACAATCCATCTATGCACTTTAATGTCGATCAACCAATGGGAATTAGTAGACTGCATCACGGGATTAGACTGAACTGCCTGCCTCATTTGCGTAATTTTTTAATTATAATTTTCCATTCTTGACATTCGCCATTGTTGGCTTTCGCGATTCCCTTTTGGCGAAAAAAATGTGGCAATACATAAATGTGGAAATAAATGAAAGATTATATAAAAGATTATACATGAATAATAATGATATAGAAATACATTAACAGTATTCAACAAATAATTAAACTGATACATATGATCATATATATATTTTATTTACGTTTTACGTTTTTTTTTAAATTAAACTTTTATTGTTTTTCCAACAAACAACAAAACAAGTTATTTACTTGTGACATTAACTCCGTTATTTGACTATTTATTTACATATTTTACACATTTATTAATTCAGTTATTTATATTTTACACATTTATTCGTTCATTTATTATTATTATTTTTTTGGTCCTCCATAGCTTCAGGCTATAAGATTTGACCATAATGTACAGACACAAGTCAACTAACATGCATAGCTACATTGTATGTCAACATCCTTGTCAGCTGCCTTTTGTGTTCCCTGCAGCTATTAGAACAACTACGTTGCAGAGTTGATTTGCAAAGACTTTAGTCCCTGAATGGCCTCTTCACCTAGTGTTACTTCTTGCCTTTGCTTTGTTTGGAGATAATTAATTAAACCTCATGCAATGCCATGGCGATAAAGAAGGTCAACACTTGGTAGACGATGACAAGAAAGGCAGATTGATAGCATTTGATTTGTTGATGTGATGTTGCTTGCTCACAATGCTGGCTTGCTTGCACTCTTGGAATTCACAAAGTAGCGTGAGCAACACAAAGGAATGTTTTATATCAAGAGCACAATAGATGACTGTTGAGATAATCATGCATCAACTTCTTTCCTAAATGTGTGGTGGCATCTAAAGAAGTAATCTGCAGCAGCTTCTTTTAAGGCAACATAAAAAGTCCTTATATTTGTATGGCCCCAAGTACAGAAAGTTAATATAAAACATGTTTTTATTCTTCAGCATTCTGTTTTCACAAGTGTTATTCTCAGGATAAAATCCAGCTCCTCTGTTTTCGTGGAGAAGGCTTAAATGTTGAGTGCTCAGGTTGTAGTGACTAACTATGACTTCCTTTGTGTTGCCTATGAAATCCCTGCTCACTCACTACAAAGAATGCATCTCGGATAACATTTCTAGACAAAAGGTAATGGATCTGTAATTCTTGTCATCTCTCTTTGATGAATTGGTGAAATCTTTGGGGCAAGCATAACAAAAATGCCCTGAAAAGCAGCTGAAGCAAACCAATGTTTGGTTCTAAATATTATGAATACTAGACACTTCAAACCTGATAAGTTTCTAACAAAATCTCTGTACACAGTGTTTAAATCAAATTGTTAAGTGTTAGGACCATGTCAAATATTTAGACCCTGCTCTCTCGTATTGTTTTAATTGTTTAATGCAATGTTTTCACTTAACTTACATATACATATCATGTATGATCAATGACTACAGAGGCCCCAAGCATCAAAAACACATCTACAACACAGCAGTAGTATAAGCAATCATAATTCATAACAAGCCCTAAGAGTAGTGGGATGAGAACACTTTGTTAGGCCTTGACACCAGGAAAACACTGATAATAACTCTGCAAACGATATATTGCTAAGTTTACCTGGAAGAAAACCCATTAGTGTGATTGCAAGGCAACACATTATTGTTATCCGGTGATTTATTTGCTGCCTGATTTTCTACACGCATCTCCTCCTACAGTTTTCAAGGTATCAACACCGAACCAATGCCGAAGTGTTAACATTTGCAACTGTTGCCGAGTTATTCAATCTAAAAATATTTGAAAACATGCATTTTGTCAATTCAGCAAATTGCATTGAAAAGAGGAAGGTAGGTAGGTAGGGGGCGAGTATAAGGAGAACATAGGGTGACATGTGTCAGTGTCAGAGCAAATGCTTGCTCTGCTGAGCTTGCTCATTCGCTTTTCTATTAGAGTAGCCTTGCAACCACCTAGCAATGATCCTAGACATGAACACTAGCGTTACCATGGTATGCATTAGCGTGTTAGTGTATATAGTGGTGCCATATAACGAAAGAGAAGCAATTGATGGAGTGTGCAGTAGAGTTGCATGACCACCCGGCCCAGATAACACCAACAAAACAAGCAGCGTTCCTTCCTTCTGCCGGCTTCCATGTTCACACGTTGTGTCTCCGCCTGCCTCTCTCCAGTGCAGCATGTCGGCTCCCTCTTTGTCCTCTGGCTCCTTGAGTGCCAATTGGCGTCAGCTGTGGGTCCCTCCATGTTTCAAGGCAATGCCGATTGATATACTTTTCTTCCACAACAATCCCCAGCTGGCAACCACTTCTAAAGGGGTGCTGCCCCCTTCTCTGGCTCCCTCCAGTGGTTTGACCGGAGGAAACACACACACACACACACACACACACACAATGTGTAATAATCATTCAATAAGATACAAAGTTGATCCCAAGTACAATCTAGAACCGAGAGGTATGTTCGATCACTTCTATGAGAAGGAGGTAGCGGTACCAATATTTACACTAGCCACCAGTTTTGTGGCAACTGTGCCAATAATAGTGGTAACAAAAATAGTGACTCCAATCTGTATGCATCATCTTCCTAACACAAGTTAACCTCTGCTAAAATCAATACAGTATATAGACAAAAAAGAAGCTATGCAGTCAATGTTATCCACTAGTTACTAGTTACATTTAATTTAAAAAAAATGTATTGCAAAAATGAAGCTGCTTTCCTCAGCAGCTTTAGCATTTCTTAATTTCAACATTTTTGTATGGGCACATACACACACACAGACACACACACACACATACACACACCCACTAATGCTACAACACACATTTCAGGAATGTGTTTATTGAATTTTAAGGGGCACTCTCCTGGGTGTTAAATTAAAAAATCTTTTTTGCACCTACATTGCGACTGGCTATTACGTTGCAGTGAAGAGAAAGCACACTCTAGAACAGCCTGTTCTAGAGTGTATAGAACAGGCTGTGAGTGGCCTGCGACAAGGCATGAAAACACAGGGCACTTTTGAAAAGGGTCGACTTGTTCATTTGAGACGAGGAGGAGACAATTGTGTGTTTCATCGCTGGCAATCTTGGCTTGGAAGTGTTTGGAGAGAAATGCACAAATCCCAATTCCAAACAAGAAAACTATTTGCATGTTTTCTACTACGTGACCAGAGACTAACCCTTTTAGTTTTCTTGGTGTTCACAGTGGATGTTGATGTTGTTGACTGTTTGTGTTTGTCTCTGTGTCTTTCAGGCGGGACCCATATGTCTGGTGCTGATGGGTGTCGTGTGCGTGCACTGTATGCACATTCTGGTTCACTGCAGTCATCACCTTTGTGAGAGGTAAATGCCCACGCATGTGCACACACACAAACACACACACACACATTCACTCACTCAGTGTTCCTCATTGCTTTTAATACGTCGCCAGTGGGGAAAAAAAAAATGTGTAAAGAATAAAGAGCCCTGATTCACCTCTTATTTCCTCTCTCTCTCTCTTGCTCTCTCTCTCTCTTTGTCTCTCTGTATAATATGGCCCTTACACCTGCCCATGCTGGCATGAGGCCTAACATTTGACTGCATGGCTAATGCACGGAAATTCACTTCTCTCTGGATCTAATGATGGATCCCTCTTTTTGGGGAGGTGAGATGCTAAGAGTGTATCGCTAAGTACCGCTCTGTTAAAAATGAAGAGGCAGCATTGGGGGTGCTGGCAGACATCTCTATAACTCACCTGGCAGAAACAAACAGAAGCTTTCCATGCACGCGCCCACATAAGGATTGGGAGCCCCACGTTTGTCAGTTCATCCCTCCCCTCTTTCTCTTTCACTCTCTCTCTCAAGCTCTCTTGCTCACGTTCTCACTTTTTGTTATGGTGGCTTGACCCATTTCCAATATGTATACAACACTTCCATCCTAAACCTAATAGCCCAGTGGGCCATACATTTAATAGGGAGAGAAATGGAGAGGATGCACCCCTCGTACCTCCCTCCCCTGTCCCACACAATATTTGTGTACATTGTGTTCAAATCCATCGCAGGCCTGCTTACAGTGTTGGCAAATAAGACACGCTCCTCTGTATCACATTTGCATTCTAATGATGGGTTTATACACTTCCATTCACAGGCAATTATGTAACAAGGATGCACGTGTGTGTCTACATGTGCGTTTGATTGTCTATGCATTTGTGCCCTAATCCCCCTGTTTTGTGATGTGTGCACCCTAGCTGCATGTTTTATGTGCATGTGTGTCTAGGACATCTGCGATGAATGGGCAGGGTCAATTATTACGTTTTCATCACACACACATCCCAACACACACACACACACACACATCCCAACATGTACACACATACACATACACCCACATCCCCACACACACGAGCAAGGAAGAATACATGTAGGATGAATTAACTGTCTGGTCCCAGTATGGGATACTAAACTTAATGCATGACCAGGGTAAGGTTAGTGTCATATTCAACATTAATTTCATATACGCCAAAACCTCAAATCAATGGTGAAAGTAACCCCTTTACCCCCTTTAACAACAAACGTATCATTTTTTGGAAATCATGGTGGAGGAAGGGTAAGGGTGCGTTTCCACCAACGCGCTGTTTTTTAGCGCTCAGCGCCAAGCGCACAACTGCTGAGAGCGCACTAGGAAAAGCGCTGTGCGCTGTGCCCTTGGCGCTGAGCGCTAAAAAACAGCTTTTTTTTGGTTGCTACGATACGGGATACGCATACGGGATATTACCTTGTTACCTTGTAAATATACGTTACCTGTAATATATATAGTATATGTATATGTAAATATATAGTATATGTAAATATACGTCACTGAGATGACGACATTCCTGCTGTCAATTCCTTGGACCCGCCCTCCTTTGACCTGATTGGTCGACTGAACTCAAAGTGACATTGATGAGCGGTGCTCTACTGCGCTCTTAGCCCAAAAGTTGAACTTTTTTCAACTGAAAAAAGCGCCCAGCGCCCAGGCGCTATAGCGCTAAAAAGCGCGTAGAGCACAGCGCTCGTCTGCAGTGCTCGGAAGCGCGACCTACCCATAGGAAACAATGAGAAAACAGCGCCAGCTCTAAAAAACAGCGCGTTGGTGGAAACGCACCCTAAAGGGGGTGAGGGGTCCTTTTACCATTGATTTGAGGTTTTGGCGTATATGAAATTAATGTTGAATATGACACTAACCTTACCCTGGTCATGCATTAAGTTTAGTATCCCATACTGGGACCAGACAGTTAATTCATCCTACATGTATTCTTCCTTGCTCGTGTGTGTGGGGATGTGGGTGTATGTGTATGTGTGTGTGTGTGTTGGGATGTGTGTGTGATGAAAACGTAATAATTGACCCTGCCCATTCATCGCAGATGTCCTAGACACACATGCACATAAAACATGCAGCTAGGGTGCACACATCACAAAACAGGGGGATTAGGGCACAAAT
>OMKN01013227.1:0-13152 GCA_900302345.1 Melanonus zugmayeri | reverse complement strand
AGAACTCATTCCGTCGAGTATGATGTCGTCCATTTAGCAGCGAGTGTACTGAGGAAATGCTCAAGACAGAACCTTCCGGCGCAGGTCGGCCAGCGACGCACTGAGCTCCATGCTCTGGCGCTCCTGGGCGTGCTCCCTGTCGTGGGTCTCCTGCAGCCGCAGCTCCGAGCGCCGCAGGGCGTCGGGCAGCGGCTCGAGCTCCGTCAGCCGACTCAGCAGCTCCCGGCGCACCTGGTCGATCTCCTTCTCCAGTTCCTGGCGCATGCCCAGGGCCTCGCGCTCAGCCTGGCCCAGCCGGGCGCAGTACTCGTCCGCCTCTGCCCTGGTCTTCCCCACCTGTGCACCCACGCGAGACACCCCGTAAACAATGGCTGATATACTTACAACGAAAAATCGGACGCGACAATTTCGACAGGCTACAACATAGTCACTGCGACTTATGGGGTGACGCAGCCCAGAGAAAAACAAACACAGCGTGATGTGAAATATAACAGTGTGTTCTGTCTGTATATATTATATACAATATATTATATAGTAGGCCTATACCAAATATATTAATATTGTCTCTCAAACAAATATGTCTCATATTGTACAATATATAAGCCTAACACAAACTATAACTGACGCATCGCCATGCACTCAATGAGCTATTGAGATTAGGAAGCAAAAAAGGGGGAATATTGGACGTCAAACTGAATTCATCATCGAGGATATAATTGTTTGTGTTCCATCTGCCTGAAACAAACAAACAAATATATGAAATGTCTCTTAAACGAATCAATCACATTTTACAATAGGTAATAATAAAGCTAAATACAATAAGTGTGTTGTTGTGTCAGACACACATCGCCATATGCGCAGAGTATAGTTCTCAACTGCCTGATTCGTTATTATTTGTTCTTTCATATAATTATAGGGCTATAATTAAAAAAGTTAATGCCATTGTTGCCATTATTATTATATCCTACTTATACAGTATTATTATATCCTCCTCCTAAACAATATAGGCATTTTCCTTGTGTAACGCCTCAAACAAAATAACACTACAGCTATTTTGTCTGGGGCACAATATCTACTAAACTCGGTAGGCCTAATAGGCTACGTGACATAGTTCTGATCGTAACCGATAGACCTATGTGACTTGATAAATACATCTTCTAAATGCAAGATACAGCTTGAGATTAAACTAATGTCTGTCAGTCCAAGTTAGCCTTCTAAGAAATATTTTAGCACACCACGCAAATAAAATAAAATAAATGAAAGCTGCTCGCAGCCTCTAAAGGTTGAAATTGTTCAGCATGTCAAATAAGGCCTATATACCAAGTTTCAGAAATTCATGCATTGGGGGGGGTGGGGCTTAGCGGTTAACTTTGACTGCAAATTATAGCGCCCCCTATGTGCGAAATTGTCTCCAAACTTTTTGGAGACCTGCTGACTGGGAATACATATATGGTCGCCTTTTGCCTAATCAGGGCTTGAGCTATAGGGGTTACCATTTAAAAATAATATCCGCTAGAAAAATAATAGGTATCCACAGATACTCTGTGAATAATGTACCTAATAAAAAGAATATATAAGCACACCATGCATTGTCATGGTCTGACGTGGAAATAGGCGAAGCTGGGTTGGGGGTAGTCGCACAAATCAGACTTGAGATGAATGTCTAAAGTCTGTGCAGTCTCCCCCCAGACGTTCTGCTATAACATAGTAGGACTGCTGGGGCCTTAAGTCACAATTAAAGTTGCGGTGTTGTTTCTGTCTCTTCATTTCTTCACTGTTCAACATTATTAAAGCATTTGGTGCATATGCCTCTGTGAAACAATTTGTAAAAAGCTAGGCACAACTATTGTTTGCCAACACTGACTCTACTTTGAGGTACATTTTGTAATGTTTTCATTATGGGAGAATTTGTATGCTTCCGTTTTACTAAAATGTAGAATGTGTGATTGGGAATATGTATTGGTGATTATTGTAATCGAATCTCCTTGTCTGGCTAAGCAGATGGTTACTGTGAGAAGGTAGGAAGTCTAGGTGTGAAAGACACTGGGTGGTAGAGACTGGTGGAGTCAATTAACTGGTGTTAGAGTAAGTAGAGTTGCTATTGGTTGGAATAGAGTGTGTATATGTAAATATGGGGCTTGTGATTGGACAAGGAGATTTGAATACATGTATATGTAATTTTGATATAAGGGCCTGCACGACTTGTATTGGCAGTTGACTTTGCAAACCTAACTCTGACAATAAAGCTCTGTCTTTTCATTGTCACAGTTGTTCATATTTCCTCTCTCTCACTTTCTAAGATAGTTTAGTATTAATTATCTTCTACATCATTTGTATGTTTTCATCTGTCTCATGTACCTGGATCTTGTATCCATCCAGCAGACCTTCATATTGTTTGACAGTAGATTTGACCTGCTCAACCTCCGCCTGCGCCACGGTCAGCTTCTCCTCTACTGCAGATAGCATTGCCTGTAGTAAAAACAACCATTATAATCCTCGGTATTCGTACGATTCGTACGTTTCAGACTCTGTCACTACCTTCAAATCTCTCAAACCCCATCTGGTCAAATCAGCCTACTCAGTTTAATCCCATTTGCATTTCCACATGTCTCTTTTCCCCCTGCCCTCCTGTTGTTTCCTGTTTTTGGTGTCTCCATGTCCTTTCTGTTATTTATTTATTCTTCATTTATCTATTCATCAATCTCTAACTATTGTTTTCCGATGTATTCTGCACTGTTAGGCGACCTTGAGTGTCCTTGTTACTTACTTAGTATAAAAGCAGTGAGAAGCACGGTGTGCGGAACCAGCTGCGTGCTACTAGTTCTTGGTACCTTGAGACTCTGGTTCTCCAGTTTGGCAGCGGTGCCGTCTGAGGTGAGGCCATGCAGGTGTCCGAGCAGCGCGTCCCTCTCCACTCGGCCCTTCTCCTCCGTGGTCTGCAGCTGCTCGCTCAGCTCTTTCACACGACTGTGTCAAATGAAAACACGCATCGTCTTAAACATTATGGGCTTCACGGGATTTGGAACTAAAGGGCAACGACCCCACAGTGACTGTCAAACAATACTACGATAGAAGCGTATGATGAGGTGTGCAAGTAACAAATGTGTATATACATAGGTTAAAGCTAAAGCCCCAAACCATTGTTGAATTAGATTTACTGGTAAAAGTTTTATTTTGATTTCTATTGTTATTTTCTGTGCAATCTCTAGATTTACCTAATGGTGAATGAGATTAGTGGTAATTATTGATATTCCCTGGTTTACATTTTAGAGAATTTACAATTTTACAACTTTTCAACTTGAATATAATTCCTATCACCCATAAAAACTCCTTGGTATTCTGATGCTACCTAATTGATTAAAAAAAAAATCTTGCTTGAAACACGTATCTATATGAAGCAGTTACCTGTTCAACACCGACAGCTCAATCTGCATTTGTCCTTTTTCTTTGACTTCCTGGCCGTGACGACTTCGCCAGTTCCCGGCTGCGGACAACGCATCAGCAACTTGTCTCTCCTGCAAAAGATAAATTACAATAAAACCAATGCTAAAAAAAACTTTTCTGACATAATATCCTAAAAAAAGGTCAACCAAACCACAGTGCATGCTACAACAATCGGTATATTCGCCAGCTGTTTTGTATTTTGTGTTTTGTCTAATAAATATCCCTTTTATTTAAAAGAAAACCTGTCTGTAATTTTAGTCATTCTGACCATTTGGTTTCACATTACTCACTTTTCATGTCAGGGGGTAGGTTGCATAATTGTAGTTTTCATTTATCATTTTCATTTTATTATTGGCAAACATCATTTGAATTCTTCTACATTTGTTTCCTACAGTCTTCGTAAAATGTTAATCTGACTCCTTGTCATTTTTGTGATGTAGTCTGTGGAATCCGATGGTAAAGTAAAAGAGGGCGTGGTTCTCCCTGTGTAAATCTAGACGCGTCCTACCCAGCATGTTCCTACCATATCAAGTATCTGGTTGCTAAGCTGCTCTGCAGTGCCTTCACTGCGCTCGGCTCTGTGTTTTTGTGCTCGCGTGGCTCTCTTCAGCGCCTCACGGTCCACACCGGCCTGCTGTCTCAGTGTGGTCAGCTGATCCAAGAGGTGCTCCATCTCGCCTTTCTGCTGATTGGCTGCTCGCTCCAGGTTCTGCAATAAGAAGAACAAGGAGGAAGAGGACAGACATGAGTACTAAACTCTGTAA
This sequence comes from Melanonus zugmayeri, assembly GCA_900302345.1. Lineage (NCBI taxonomy): Eukaryota > Metazoa > Chordata > Actinopteri > Gadiformes > Melanonidae > Melanonus > Melanonus zugmayeri. The sequence goes on along the minus strand of OMKN01013227.1, from coordinate 8,944 downwards.
TAGGAGGTTGGTTAGTGTGGGTTTGGAAAAACTCTCTATATCACAATATTTTATAGTTATGTTATATTGATATATTTGATGTAGATTTTGTGTGTGTGTGTGTATGTATATATATATATATATATATATATATATATATACACTGTATATATATTTGTTTTTTGTTTTTAATTATTTCATATTTTTCTATATTTCACATTTGTATTGCCTTGTATTGCCTATTTTTGTGTTTAATTGTTTTTATTGTGACAGTAACAATTTCCCTCGGGTTTAAAAAAGTACTGAATCTGTGTGCAGGCTTCAGGGACGAGTTTAAATCAACCCGTAATGACATACTCCATAGGCAGGAAACATGTGTTTATTCACAGCTTGGCAGAAACACAAAACACAAGAAACTAAATGGATGAGAAATGAGAGCTGTCTACTAGAACGTGGTGAAAATAATACTGACCGAGGTGAACTCAAACTGAGGGGTATATAAAGGGCATTAGGATAGCGGTGATTAATTAACTAATGAGGGACAGTGACCAGTGAGCTAGGGATGTGAATCTCTGCAACAAAGGCGTAGACGTGGTTGTAACACAATAATCATATTAGGCGTGGCATTCAAATATTGGGTGTCATTTCGGACACTGTAACTAACCTTGATCTGCACAGCAAGACGGTTATTCTCAGCTTCTTTGCTGCGGAGCTGTCCTTGCAAATGGGCTCGTGTTGACTCCAAGGCCCTGGTCAAGTCTCCTGACGTTTTGGCGTTGTCCTATATCCACAAATATGGAGAAAAATAGAGGAAATACAGTTTTAAATACATTTATGTTAACATAAACATAAAAATATGTTTGAATGTAGTCAGTCACCTTTTCTGTATCCAAAAGTATGGACAGCTGATCAAGTTCTTTCTCTTTTTCTTGGAGTTTTATTACAAGATGCTGTACAAAAAAAGAAAAACAGATTGGTTGGATTTTGAAAATATATAATTATTTAAAAATCACAATCATTATTTAAAGCAACATCTAAAAAACTAAAACATTGTCTTAATAACAATACTGAACTGTAGGGCAAAGGTTAGTATAAATATTTGATGTACAGAAAAACATTGATAGACCTTGTGGATAAATTATAACTTGGAATTTCAGGGAAAATCTCTTCAATCATAACAGACCGCATTCTCTGCCTCTGCATCAGTCAGTCTCTTCAACAGTGAGTCCTTCTGCTCCGCCAGTCGCATCGACTCCAGCTGTCCAAAAACACATTGCGATCACAACCAACATCACATATCCGCATCAACATCCTGCAGTTTTATGCTGCATTTCCTTCCAGAGTTACGAGGCACTTTGACACTTTATCCACTGTAGACTGAGAATAGTGCAGAACAGCTATAGGAATCATAATAAGATGTATTTATTATTGTTTATTAGTGGTAGTCAAGTGCATAAGTAGCACCACTCATTGTTGTAGAGTACACTATCATCATTAAACCAGTGCATTCTTATCCTGGACTGCCCACGTACATCAGGCAGAGGTGGATGACTGGCTGTCATTTATAAATTTGACTGCTCCATCAAATCCCAGCAAGTGCCATCCCTCACATCTTGTGAATTTGCTTTTAAAATAACTGGCCACATTTCAGTGATGGTGGTTCTGATCTACCGCCCCCCAAGCCAAACCCAGCATTTTTGGCTGAACTATCTGAGCTAGCTGAGCAACATCAAAAAGTCTATAGAGATGCTCTAAACTCTGCCCGGTCCTCCCACTACACACATCTCATCAACAATGGTACTGGAAACTTGCGTGTTCTGTTCTCCACAGTTAACAGGCTTCTCCAACCTGCTACACCTGTGGCCATGTCAACATCAGACATGGCCGGTCAGGGTCACAAATGACCTCCTGGTTTCTGCTGACTCTGGAGCTGCCAGCATCCTCATTCTCCTGGACCTAAGTGCAGCATTTGACACGGTCAACCACAACATCCTCCTAAGTCAGATGGAGAAGCTCCTCGGCCTGTCAGGTCTGGTTTCGATCATATCTTACTGACCGCACTCACTTTGTTGCTATTGGGTCAAGTTAGACACAATGACGGTACGCCATGGAGTTCCACAAGGATCAGTTCTGGGGCCACTACTTTTCAGCATCTATATGTTACCTCTGGGCAACATCATCCGGATTTCATGCTGATGATTCCCAGCTGTATGTCTCCACCAAAAATGACACCATCAACACTGCCACCGCCCTTCTCATAAGTTGCCTGACTGACATTAAAGCATGGATGCACCAAAACTTCCTCCAGTTGAACTGTGGAAAAAGAGAGGTCATCCTGGTTGGCACCCAGGCCACCATCGAGAAATGTAAACATTTCAGCCTCACCATGGATGGTGTCACAGTCACTCCAGTGAGGTCCGAAACCTTGGGGTGATACTGGACAGTCAACTCTCCCTCGATGCCCACATAAAGAACATCACCAAGTTTCATTTTTCCATCTTGGGAACCTGGAAAAGATCCGACCTCTGCTCTCCCAACCAACTACTGAACGTCATCCATGCCTCATCCATGCCTTTGTTTCATCCTGCCTGTACTACTGCAATGCCCTCCTGGTGGGGGCATCTGCAAAATGCATAAGCCGGCTGCAGTATATACAAAATTGTGCTGCTTGCACACCTCCCACCGTGAGCACATTACTCCAGTGCTATTCAGCCTACACTGGCTCCCTGTCAGCTCTCGCATTGTTTTTAAAGTTTTAACCCACCTCTCCATGCCACTGGCCTATCCTACCTCTCCGACCTTATTGAACTGTCCTGCCCTACACGTATCCTCCGCTCCTCCAGTTTCATCTCTCTCCAGCAGCCACGCTGCAGACTCAAAATCATGGGGGCCAGGGCCTTCAGTTGTGCTGCTCCACGGCTGTGGAACACACTCCCAGACCCCATCTGGGGTCTGGGAGTGTTTTTACTGTTGATTATTTTTGTTTTTAATCTCTCCGGAGCCCTTTGTCTTTTTTGTTACAATTGAATTTTTTACAATTAAAAAAAATATCTTTTTACTTTATTGTTTTTATGATCCTCGAATGTACAGCGCTTTGGGTACCAGAAATGTGCTCAACAAATTAGATGTATTATTATTATTGAAATACTATAGAATGGAATTGCCTGGCCTCTACATTACAAAATCAATTTAAATCCTTTCTGGAAGTTACACCAACAACTATGAATAAATGATCAATGAATCGATGAATCATTACATTTGATGGCGTATCAAAGTTCATGAAAACATTGCTCTGTGCATTGAATTTAATGTATCTGTGATACCTGTATTTGTGTGCAAATTATGAATTCAAAATGTTATAGAAGTTTGAAGGTTGCCGTTTGTTGTACATGAAAGCAGAGATGGCACTCTTTCTGGGGATCACATATTGCCTACAGGGTGTTATCCGAGTGGTAGTCTCGCAGAGCCAGCCTTTCCATACCGAAAGTCTGGGACGCAGCATTGATTAACTGTGTCAAGAACCGTCTACTTGTCAGGAAGAGGTCTTGATTGACATGCAAGCGCGACCAATCACGGACCGTACACCCGGAACAGTACTTCTAGAAAAACAGACCCGTGGTGAAACAAGCATAATTTAAAATGGGATTTATAACAATTGCTCAGTGGTCTACTAACCTACTATACCACCAGACTGAATAAACCCATGGCTGTAAATATAAGCTAATAAGCTAACCTAATTCACACGGGTTGCGCCAGAACTATGTCTACACTATGTCTTGAGTTACATTACATAACGCAAATCCGAAGCACCCCGTTCCAGGCGTTCCGTCGTGAGATGAAAACGCCTGGGAACGTTAGAGGGGGAGTCATCCAATGCAAACCATGGATGTATTATAAGAATGATGCAAACCAATGTACAAGTGGTGTTGGTTGGTTGGGTTTGGTTCTCCTTATAAGAGACTTGTGTTGAGACAGAGAGCGTACCTGGCATCCATGCTGTTCACGGAGCAGCTGGCGGAGGGTGTGGTTGGTGGCCTCAAAGGTCTCCAGTTTCTGCAGGAGAAGATCCTTCTGATGGGCTAACATAGCAGACTCAGAGCCCGACAGCCTCTTCCCCTTCTACCAACAGGACATAACAAGAACATTTTACACAATTGTTTGGCACATTATGCACTTTGATACTGATAATATGTACACAAATTTACAAAACAGCCAATATACTAGGAGAGGAGATGATAATAATATTTCACAAAATGCACAAGTGCAAATGTTTCAATAAGTGAAACATTCACATATACAGAATATTACACATTTGGGGAAGATAGTTACTATTGTAACACATATTTTAGAGGTAAAGGTACATTAAAAATATGTAAAGTTGTATGGTAAATTGTGGGTATTTCAGTCAAATAAGTTACTACATTGTATGTCTGATTGCTGGAGGGACATCCAACACATGCTGTTCAGCTTTCAATATGAAGAGTCTGAGTCTTGATCTACTTGGGAATATACAATTACTTGACAATAATTGTTTGACAATAATAAAATGTGGATAGAACATTGGTCTAAGTAAGGCATGTCATTATACAGAAAGAATGACACAGGCCTATCATTTTCCTATTAAAAAACTTGATATACAAATTGATTACAGATTTTGGAAGGATTAACTATTTAAACCCATTCAATATACAATACATGCAGCTGAAATGTCTTTGATTTGTCCAATGTCCCATTTCTGTGTTGATTACAATGTTTCCATCTTTCAACATTCCTGAGTTTTCACACATCCTGACAAAGAAGAACAATATCATCACTATTATTTCTGTGGATACTCACACTCCCAGAAGTACTTCCCAGTTTGGAAACAGATTCTCGCAGGGCAGACACCTGCTTTGCCGCTGCGTTGCCATCCATTTCAGCCTCCAGTAGTTTCTGCAAGAGTGCATCTCTGTCTTGGTGGGAAGAGTCCCTGTCCAACCTGCATTAGACAGCAATGTACTCATATTTGAACACCTATGTAAAGGTAAAAAAATATCCTCAGAAAACACTAGAGGTCATTCTAATCATTCAAGTACTTCATATAAAATATACTTGTATGAAAGATATGTTTGATCTCAATGGGACTAACAAGGTTAAACAAAGGGTAAATCAAATAAATTAAAATAAATACTCAACTCTCAAACTTGAGTATTTGTAACTCAAAATTATAAATAAACACTTGTATGAACTTTATTGTTCGCATCTTGCTTCCTCACTGAGAAACCGCCAGCTGTCATTTCAACATTTAGCCATTGTTGAAACTGCTGTTACAGGCTGTTGCAGGCATATTTGGGCAATATAGGCTTATCCCAATGAGTGTATTCAAAATCTCTTATGGGCTGGTGACAGTTTTTTGTAGTCGTGCTACTCTTCACACCATGTTAATTGTTATTGCTTGTTTGCTTACATCTCTTCATTGTTAAATAGCTGTTGGTTGGGTTTTGGCTGGTGCTGTTCTTGTTTTTTGTTTAATTTCTAAACAGTGTGTGTGTGTGTGTGTGTGTGTGTGTGTGTGTGTGTGTCAAGGAGTACATAAGTAAAAACTACATATGTACCATCTACAGTAAGTGAAGTACAAATGAAGAATATCCCTTGATACTGGAGTGGGGATCAAATATCCGAACTTTAACAGTGACAGGACTACCAGTAGAGTAGAGTAGTAGAACAGCACATTCACACCGATTCAGGTATTACAGAATAAACATACATAATTATAAAGGGCTTCAAAACATGGGAAGGGAAGAATATAATGCTTGATGGAAGTGTATCGGGGCCTTCACACACACACACAATCTAACCATCTAGTTGATCATTTGTAACACTTAGGTGAGCCATCCATCCATGCGTACCTTCTCTCACCCTCCCCGAGCATTTTCTCCATGGAGCGGCGTAAGCGCGAGTTCTCGCACTCGGTCACCTCCAGCTCCTTGGCCACCTCGGCCAGCTCCTCCTCCTGCTCGGCGATGACGCGCTGGGAGACGCTCAGCTCCTGCTCCTTTTTCCGCAGCTCCACCTATGGGTGCACATCAATCACATACACACATTTAGGATTAGCTTTTAGATGCAGTATAAATACAAGTGAACAACAATTGGTGGTGCCTATTCGAGTTGATTTTCGATACCTTATAATTTACTACGCCAAAAGCTAAACAGAGTGATGGTTTGGTTAAAAAAATTAAATGAGGAAATGGGTAAACAAACTCACATTTTAAGATGCACATACATTATAATGTAATGCACAATGAAACTAGTCTAGGTCAAAGTGGAAACTTAAAAGTACTGACCTCACTTTTCAATGAGCTGACCTCCATCATCAAGCTGTCAATTTTCTTCTCATATTGGCTGATTCGTCCATGAAGCACCTCTTCCTCCTCAGATGAGAGATCGGCCAATCGTAACGCAGTAGAGTGGGGGGGCTCAGGTTCAGGGAGGGGCGCAATCTCCAGCCGATGAGTTGGTCCCTGCAGCAAAACTCATCTTTTACTCATCACAAGCAGTACATCTGCATCCATCTCGTGTTATTATTTTTTTTAGAAATGTTCAATTTGTCAAAAAACCACAGTATTTTTATGAGCAAATAGCTTACATAAAAGAAGAACATGACCATATGACCAGACAGGCTACATCAGGCCATCTACTGGCACCTAAACCCAGGACAAATCTTCTCAAATCTTCTGTGACTTATAGAGCTATCATGGAATGGAACTCATTGCCAAGTTACCTTGTTGAAATAGAATCAAAAACCACTTTCAAGAAAAAATTAAAATACCATCTACTAACAAGTATGTACTGAACCCTTATGGCATAGTGGCGAAAACCAATTGGCCATTTGTTAATGGCATTTATGTTGATGGAAGTGAGTGCTGCTTAGAAAGCACTATTTATTTTAATTTAATTGTATTTAATTGTATTTAATTTTATACTTTATACTAATAGGTGTTTTGTACACTCATCCTTAACTGAGTGGATGAGATTGTTAATGATGTTAATGATGTCAAGACTTATGTCTTGAATATTGTTGTATTGAATATTGTTGTATGAATGTTGTTGTATTGAATATTGTATGAATATTGCTGTATTGTTTTAAGTGTCGGACTCCAGGAAGAGTAGCTTTTGTCAAGAGCAAAAGCTGATGGTCTAATGTTCCTAAATAAACAAAAAACAAACAATAATGTCCGCAACAGAGACAATCGATGTCATAATCAGTGTTTACTAATCGTTGAAGTTGGTTCTGGGAAAAAAGCACAATTTGTTAGCTAGCATTAGTGTTAGCTACATTGTTTAAAAAGTTGAGGCTTGTTTTTCCTCCAGTGGGATATCGCCCCCCCACCGGCAACTCATTAACGTAACGGCATTTCAAATACAGCCAGCTCTTATCATTTACAACATTGTAATAAACTTATAGCATTAGCTAGCTACTTTTAACTTCAACGTATCTCGTGTAACACACACTGGCGACCCCAGAGCACACTGTGCCCTGATTGGATGGGCAAGAGCCGGGTCAAATCCAGCGTTCCCATTGGCTAATTATGAACAGTGCAAAGTGTATGTGCGTGTGTACGCTGATGTGGATGCGTATGTGCGTGTGTACGCTGATGTGGATGCGTATGTGTGTGTGTACGCTGATGTGGTTGCGTATGTGTGTGTACGCTGATGTGGATGCGTATGTGTGTGTGTACGCTGATGTGGTTGCGTATGTGTGTGTACGCTGATGTGGATGCGTATGTGCGTGTGTACACTGATGTGGATGCGTATGTGTGTGTGTACGCTGATGTGGATGCGTATGTGCGTGTGTACGCTGATGTAGGCCTACATGTCAAAGTGGATGATGTTGTCGACGGTTAATGAATGTGCATCGCTATCAGATAATGGCGAACACAATAGTCTACAAAGACAGTGGCATAGACATTAACATATGCAATGATTAAGAGCCTTTCTGCCTGCCATAATTACAATGTAAATTGATTTTGTTGGGTTGTAGCTCAGTGTGTGTGTGTGTGTCTGTTTTATTGTATTTCTGAAAGCTTGACCATCAAAAACCTTGGAGTGAAACCTTGGTGCAACACACCTACAACACGGTTGGCAAAACAGTTCATATTGTGGTAAAAACCACATATTTGCAACACAACACCACCAGTTGCCTCAAAATGAAATCATTATATCAGAACACCAGCACTAGTTTTCTTCCAGCAAGGACATTTAGTCAATCATAGCACAATGACCTCCAAAATACTACCTGCAGAGGGAATTACAGAAGATACATTCATTATTTTTCGGCTCAGTACTTTCTTTTGAAGTTAGATTTGAATTTTATTTTTCCTTTTTACGGTAAAAACATTTCATACCAAAACAGAATGACTTCTCTTTACTTTAGAAAATGCAGTGTGCAAAAGGAACATAGAAAGATAGAAATGCTGCAGTAAAGGCTTTATTAGCAAAGAAATAACAGATGACTGCAAAAGTGATAAAACTAACAAAAATGTAATGTATGTATATGTATGTGTGTATATGTATGTGTGTATGTATATATATCTGTGTGTGTGTGTGTGTGTGTGTGTGTGTATGTATGTATGTATTTATGTACATATTAATTAAGTCTTACCTTCTGTAGAGTGTGTGTGGTTGGTGTCTGGTTTAAGCAGCCAGACTCTGGGGCTGAGGTGAGGCTGCACACCTGTGGTGCATCAAGGCCCACAGGTTAAACCAGCCATCATCACACACACACTCAGGACTGAGCACTGTCATGGCAGTATTTACCGCCTGCTCAGCAAACAATTCATTGTGCATCTTAAACAATAACCCGGTTTCAACATCGCCCTGAGTCCTGTCTTCTGGAGAAGCCCTGCAGCAGCCACTGTGAGTTCCTATCTTCAGTGGCAGTAGCTAGAGCTGGAGTGTGTGAATGTAGAGAACACAGGAATAAGGG
>OMKN01013226.1:11690-22256 GCA_900302345.1 Melanonus zugmayeri | reverse complement strand
ACGATTGGTTTCAGAATCCAGACCCAAATGCAGACAACACCAGGGAAGTAGGATACAAAAAAGGGTTTATTTCTACAAGCAGGGTAAAATGCAAAAAGGTACGAGGGATCACGCTGAGAGCCAGGGACAGGCGGGGAACAGCGGGGACCGAGGCAGGCAGGGTCGGAGCAGGGAAGTCCGGGAACGGGGTTGTTGTCGGGAGGGACAACACGAGGAGAGAGTCAAACAAGGGTAACACTACGGACGGAAACGAGACGTTAGACAAGGGAAACACAACATGGAACAAACACGGAAAATCGAGCGAAATCGTAATGATCATCGAAGTAGGCCAAGAGAATTGATACCATGGGAAAAGGCGGAATAATCTGGCGAAGCATGGCTGGTAGTCCGGGGTATAAGTACTGCAGTGGTGATGAGTGATGAGCAGCAGGTGAGTAGCGGAGGCAGGCCCAGAAGCCAAGGCCACGCCCACACACACACACGCACAGACGACATAGAAACAAAAACATAGAACAAACACACCAACAAAGAAAACAGAACATAGAACCGACAGGGGAAGGGAAAAACACAAGGAACCGGGCAGGACCGTGACAAATTTATTGTCCCATTTTCACAGACAATGGGGCGCACGTTTACACAACATAAGACTCTGAATACATACAGACACATTAGAAAGAGGGTAATTGGCTGTGGACTAGGGAGTGTGATTATTGAGTGCAAGGATGGCAGAAGGGTTTTTTGTAAGCTTTTGCTAAAACGGGCCCTTCTGCATCTGAGGGTTCTGAGTTGGCCGGATGGGAGGAGGGTGAAGTGCTGGTAGAGTGGGTGCTCTGGGTCATGGGAGATCATGTGTGCCTTATGGGTCTATAGTGGTTAGTGGTGTGTTTGACGCGCGGACACCCCCAACCCAGCCCCGCTTATTTCTGTGTTCATTCTACGTCGGCCCCGCCCCTATTTTCTTCCACCAGCCTGACAGCAATGACAGCACTAATGACAGCGATTATTAAGCTGTTGAGAACTCTCTGCGTGCATGGCGATGCGTCTCAGACACAGAGAACGTACAGTTATTGTATTTAGTGTTAGGCTTATATCTTGTACAATTTGAGAGACATATTCGTTTGAGAAACAAGTCAACATTGGTATTATAATTATATGAAAGAACGAATAATAACGAATCACACAGTTGAGAACACACGCAATTAGTTGTATCTATCTAAACCTTCATTAACCTTTCTAATTAGGCCTATATAGTTATAAGAACGAACAAATAATAACGAATCAAGCTGTTGAGCATGTGCATGGCGATGCGTCTCAGACAGAAGAACGTAGTTATTGTATTTAGTGTTAGGCCTATATATATTGTCTATATCCCGGTATATTAAAATTTGAGACATAGGCCCATTCCTTTGAGAGACATGGTTCTATTCATGGTTCTACACACAGTTCTATTTCTGATTGGTGCTATCGTGACTGATTTCTGGCGAAGCTGGGATTGGATGCCGTCGCCTTCATGGGCGGGCATTTCATTTCGCTGCTTTTTTCTCTCGTGCTGGTGGGGGCTCGCAGATTATTTTTTCGCACTAACCGGCTCTCGCTCATTTTGTCCTGTGAGTCGTTTTCCGCACCAGTGGGGTGCATCTGAAAAAAAATCACTGTAAGTCACCTTGAATAAAAGCATCTGCTAAATGACTGCATCAAATTGAAAGTTGTATAGATTTTGTTTTTGTCACATCTTGTAGCATGTGACTCCATTGACTCTGCTCATAATAGTGTCTTCTCCTGGGTCCAGGACCCATGCATTGAAACAATACTATCATTCAAGCAATGCAGCGATATGTGGTCCTTCCTCCCTTGTAGCGGGATGTTCAGACAGATCTGAGACACCTGCATGGTTGACTCATGGTTCCGATGATGCAGTGGGCATGTCTATTTATAATTATATTATCTCACAAGTTGTTCCATGAATCACCAAGCTCTCTCTACTGCTATCTCTGTGAATCCCTCTCGCAATTCTGTTGCGTTGTCCTTTCCTGAACATTAATAATTTTATATATATATATATACACTAATCCACAGAAATGTAGACTGCTTGTCTGATTTTGGCCTGGGACTACTTCTCTGTCTGGAGGGGGGGCTTTGAACCCAGGTTCATTCTGACTGTGTGGAACCAGTCATCTACATACAATCCTTAACAAGAGTATACTGTTTCTTTTTACTATAACTCATTCCTTATTTGTTTGGAACCATTATTTTACCTCCTCTGCTTTAGCTGAATCATAATAACAATTTGATTTTTGCAGTACTGACTTTCATTCACACGTCACACAATTTCTATACGCAACCACACATACAAACAAGGATCCTATGAATGAAATGTGTCCTTGTCGCTGTGCGTTTGCCCTGGCTGTGGCAGGAAGGAGTTTGGCCTGGACAGCTTCATCTCCCCCACGCTGCTCAGCAACATGAGGGAGAAGGACCTGAGGAAGGCCATCAGCTATCACCTGAAGAAGATCCAGGCCCTGCTAGAGCCACGCCAGAAGGTAGACCAGGTCTCACCGTATCTGGAACAAAAGGCTGTAGAGACAGGGAGACTCCACTGATAGGACACAGGGTTTTAGTGGTTTGGACTTATTCCTAATCATAACATCCCTGGGGTTCACAGGGTCAATACAGAGCCATACTGTGATAGTAGAGATTGTAAGTGAGCTTGACAGAGAGACATTCACTTACAGAGGATGATGGAGAGGGAGGGAATGAAAATGAATGATAGATGAAAACAGAAAATATATGAAAGGTAGGACATTGAGTATGAAAGCCTTCTAGCAAAATGAAAGTATAATGTATTTTGATATAATTGCATATGCTTCAGAATATTCTGTATTATAATCCACTTGTTTGTCCTTTGGTTTGTCCATCTACAGGTGATCTCTGCCACTCAGGCTCGGCTGGCCTACCTTACTCAGTTGGGAGAGCTAATTTCCTACGGAGGGCGGTCCTACACAGCGACCATGATGGTAGGGTAATAAATAATAGGGCATGAATAGCATTAGCTCTGTATCAGGAGAATCCACAGATCTACTTTGCCCCAGTCTCTCAGGATTGGATTAGGTGTTATTAATCTACACATTATCTTGTAAAAGTGATATAAGATTTAGTATTGAGTCGATAATTGAAATATTTGGTTTGCAGACATTCCATATGCCAAAGTAAAATGATAATTCAAGATAATGGTGATACATAATTATGAATAAATACATAGTCTGTATAAACTGTATAAAACAAAAGTAGACTGAGTGACAGGTCTGGATAAACTGTAAATATTTATTTTACTCAATGCCTGCAGAGAAGGATCATTTGTATGTTAAACTTTGTAATATTTACTCACCATGGAGTGTGCTCTTCCTTTTAAAACCTGTCTACTACTAATTTATTTTTCTTTCTTTCCTCCAACTTTGAGCTTCTTTGGTCTTGATCTTGATACCTACCCTTTAAAACCTTTCAATATTCTCTATGTTGTCATTCATTCATTCTAACACTGATTTCAACACACTATCCCACACCCCACCACCAGCTCCAGGACAGGGAGGCATTGGTCAGCCTCCTGGTGGGGGCCAAGTATGGTATGAGCCAGATCATCAACCACAAGCTCAACATGATCTCCACACTGGTGGAGTTCAGCAGCATTAGTCGTGTGGAGCTTCTGTCCGAGTCGGACAAAGTCAGCCTGTTGCGCATCTCGCTGCATGACATGAAGGTATGGAGGTGTAACGGAGATATAACCTAACCCTATCTCCGGATAACACTGGTACTCTGATAGCTACATACATATATATTTCCTATTGATTATATGTACTACTAACGGGCATCTATGTCACTTTTTCACTGCGCCCCATCACTTATGTTTAAAAAATATTTGTACCTAAAGAATACAATCCATTCACCCAACAGCTCAATAAACCAATTTGTCCAAATCAGTTTGACCCCATGGAGGAAAAACACACAAAAAAACCCACATTTACGTAATGGCTGCAGTGAAAACGTTACATAATACCGAACATTTTTACAAATAAAATGTTGTTCAACAAGCTCAAATAACAACATGTAACATTTGTTCTTCCCCTCCACCCTTTCCTGCCATACCTTCCGGCTTTAATTACACCACTTTTGCCTTCGCTTTTTGCAAATGGCCACTCCCCCTTTCCTCAGCCATTTGCCTTACTCATGGACTCTTTGGCAGCCAAAGACCTAGCGTGTCTGCTGGGAGGCTACTGCAAGCTTCTGGTGGAACCTACTGTCAATGTCTTCCGTCCGGGGCGCCCCAAAGTGCGGGTGCACCGGATCCCTGCTGAGGAAGGTGTGTGTGGGAGGTTCGCCGTTATAGAGGGCGTGTGCTATGAGTCCCTATCAAGTGAGCAAAAACTGTTTAAATTAAATTTCTCACTTAAAGGCCTTAGCCGCTCATAGACCTAGCTAGAACGCACATCATCCAATAAGGGAACAGTTAGAGAAAGTGGTGTATGTTAATGTTATTGTTACACATTGTATTTTGTCATCAAATTACCCTAATTAGCCCAAATCAACATACATTTAAATGGTCATCTTTGGCATGCCTCTTGATTTCTGTTTCTGTGTTTTCTGTGTTATTAGGTTATGTGTCCCGTTGCTGCAGTGACTCAGATGACTCATCGGACGAGGATTACCCGATGGAGGGACAGGGCAGCAAACAGCCCGACCCAGCGAGCCAGGACTGGGAGGAGAGGAGGAGAGCGGAGGAGCAGAAGAGGAGAGAGGAAGAGAGGAAGGAGAGGGAGGTGAATGAAGGCAAACAGGAAGTGAGGATAATAGTGACATCAGAAGGTCAGGAGGAAGGAGACCAGGAGGAAGGCGCTACAGGTAGCGGTGTGGGTAACCTCGATGACCTGGACCAGGAGACGGGCCTGGAGTCGACGTGGTACCACACCGACCCGCGGGTCACCAGCAGTTTCTCCAGCTTATCCAGTGGTTCCATAAGTGCTGCCCTGGAGGACAGCAGCTCGGCAGCCAAACCTCCATCCCGCCTGAAGGCTCTCCGCAGCCAGCGGGCAGCCGAGGGGCTCTCCACCCTGGATGTTCACCACCCGTACCTCCTGGACCCTCAGTGCCAGACAGAGGGCACCAGCCAGGTCTCTGCCCGGACCCTGAGACCCACCAACCTCAATTACCGTGGCAACGACAACTCCTGCTTATGCTTTGCCGAGCTCTCCAAGGGGGACTTCCTTCCCAGTCCGTCTGGCGCCACCACTGACGACGACGACGATGACGACGAGGACGAGGAAGACGAGGGAGCAGGGCAACTCAGGCGTATTTCAAGGATCCCCAGCTGTAAGGATCTTAGGTTGATTGACAACATCCCATTCCAGAAATCACCTAATAACAAAATGAAAAAGAAAATGCCTCCAAAGGTTCCAGTGAGGACCAGTTCAATTCCTGGCAATAAAACAGACAAGCAAGCTGAGCAACGTCTTTCTAAAGACGAGGAGGGTCTTTTTCTGACTCCTTCACCCAACCCAAAACCAGCACTTGGGGTCAAAGAGGTCTCAGAGTCTGAGGATGAGTTCTTTGATGCACAAGAGAGATTTACCCCTCCAGTTCCAGACCTTTCAGGTATGTTTTTATGGGATTTATTTCTCTGCTATGCTTTATTATGAGATGATAGAATGGGATTGATTGTTTTTTGTTTAAAGATAGACTTCAAAGCATGTTCAGTTATCAAGAGTATGCATTGAAGTGAAAAAGAAAATGGCTCTAATAACTCTGTTTGTACCTTTTTTCCTAGAATCAGAAATGGCTGATAGGAAGAATGCCAATCGACTGAGTGGCAACTGGAATGGCTCTGTGACGATGAAAGAACCTTCTTTGCCACATACCAAGAGGCCTGCATCATCTAAGAGTAAACCAGAAGGAACAATTCATAAAGCTCCACCAGAAACACTTCCCAAACAACCAAGTTCACCAAAGTCATCACAGAAAGCTGAAGTTAAGGTCAAACCCCCGCTGGCACCTAAGCCACAGATTCTTCCTAAACCTCAAAATATTCCCCCGAGGTCTCCTCAACATGGCCGCTCTTATGCTCACTGCAACGGGGAGGCCTCTGGACGTCTCTCCTCTGAGCTCCTTGAGATGGAGCCAGACACAATGGAGTATAAGTCTGTTACCTCTAGAAGCCTGCCACTCTCCTCGCCCCTGGTTACTGCAGTGCGGCGCAGCCAGCAAATGCAACCAATCCCCTCTAATCCGACACTGCAGAAAGGCAAGATGCAAGAGAATAGCGTGAAACTAGATAACCAGCCAATACTAGATAACCAGCAAATACAGGGGAATAAATCTTGTCTTGTTTCCAAAGTCAATGTTCATGTTCCTGATGAGAATGGAACTTCTAAAGTTGAAGGAAAGACCAATGGACTCCCGTCCAGGGATGTGCAGGGTCTTGTAAAAGGTGCCGATCATCCGGCCAAGAAGAAGCAACCCACCTTGTTGCCAATATCTTTCTCTAATTTAAAGCAGCCTCCTCCAGTGTCTCCTAAACCCATGTCTCCCATTGATCGGTGTCCTCTCTCCCTCCCAGCCAGCACTCCTGTATCCCCAAGTGATCCAATGAAAGTATTCAAGGATGGCATAACCCCGCCCAACGGCATTCACCCTTGGAGTAGCCGCAACGGCAGTGTCCAGTCAGGACCCAAGAGGGTCTCTCTGAGCCATGAGAGCCTGTCACCCAAGAACACAGATGCCGCTCTGAGCCTCACCACCTCCCTCACTTCATCTTCCTCCAAAGGGATGGGGGTGTTGGAAGGCAGGGAACCAGGCAGGTCTGGGTCAGGATCAGACCTGAGAACCAGCTCCTCCAGCCTGGGAGGCAGGCTGCCAGCATCAGCCCTGAGAGGTAGGATCCAAGCCCTACCCTGGTACATGACCCGTTCCCAGGAGATTCTTGGAACTCTGGACTATCCCTCCACTACCTCCATTAATGGGGACACATCAGGCTTTGGCTCTGGACTGTCTGTGGCAAGTGGGGCATCGGACCTAAACAAAACACCCGTCAAGGACAAGGAGACCACAGCTCTGAAAACAACTGGAAAGGGGAAGGATCTTGAGGACGGAGCAGAAGTTGTCATAGCAACCATTAAAGAGGCCGAACAGGTGACCTCACTCATGAGGAGGGCCAACCAGACAAATGGATCCCAACAAAATTTGACTTTCAAAGACAATGGTTCGCATAGCGACAGTGTTTCTTCAGAGCAACCTCAGTCCCGGCCCCACTCAGGAGTAGGGTTAGGAGGAGTGCCCAGTATTCCCATCGGTGGTGACTCTCCATCCTCATCGCTGGCAGAGGGCACCCCTCCACAGCAGTCCAAAGAAGCCTGTGGCTGCCATACTGTCTATGCTAACTGCTTTAGCGGTGACATTGAGGAGGGAGTGGGCTTCGATGAGGAACTCACTATTTATGAGTTTTCACGTCGAACCCGCCCCAAGCCTGCGCGACCTCCTGCGGTCCCATCATCAACTTCCACTGCCCCCTCTCCCACCATCTTGTCCCTGCTCAAGGACAACCCACGGCCACTCTCCACCTTCTCCACTGCCTCTGCTGAGCTCAGCCCCCTGATTTCACATCCAGTCTCCCCCACACTGGGATTCAGTGGTCCCCTTCGTACCCTTTCTAACAAGCGCTACGGTGGACTGAAGGGGGGATTCGCATCTCTGCGTCAAGATATTGATCACCTTTTACTGGTCTTAGAGAGGGGAACAGCGGACTGGGCACAGCAGATACCAAGCATGGACTCAACCCAGGATCAGACAGCCAAGCAGGCAGGCTCTGAAGGCAATGACGTCACATCTCGTATCCCTAACTGTCCTGGACAGGGCACCGCTTTCATGACCGAGGCTGAACGAAGTCTACTTCAGGCAGAGGCGAGGAGGTTAGCGACCGGGTGTCAACGAGCCACACGTGTGGGCTGGGCCCCTGATGAAGCGTTGCGGTCCTTATCCAACAGTTTCAGTGCACTGGTTCAGCTGTCTGCGGCCTGCCTGCGAACTCACCCCTGCCCGGGCTGTGAGGTCTGCCATAATGGAGGCTTTGCTGGAGAGATGGAGGATGAAAGTGAGGAGACCATGGACAAGCTGAAGGAGATAGTGGGTCTCTACCGGGAGTTTGTTGGTGATGTGGAGACTGCTGGAACCAGTGTTGGGGTTGGAGCTCGGAGTGGTCTAACCGGGTCTGGGCTTGGACAGGGGGATGGCGAGGGAGTGAGGCTGTTGGCTAAACGTTGCACGGTTCTCATCTCGTCAGTTTTCGCCCTCACACAACTATTCCGCACACGCTCACCAGACACCTCTGAGGCTCCTGGCCATGCACCGCTGAACTTCTGACCTCTAAACTTTAAACTCTTGAAATCCCTGTTGACTGTAAAGACCGGAATAAACAGAAAGGGACAAGAAGAAAGGGCTGGAAGAATCTATTACTATTTAGCACATCTGGTTTGTGATTTCCATGTTATTGTACAGTAAGTGCCATGCACACAGAAATCACACACACACGCACACACACACACACACACACACACACGATAAGGACTATGCATTTGTAAATATGAATTTTATAGCTATCTTATAACTCTTATTTTATGATACAATATGTGTATGTATGTAAGTATGAATTACCCATGTATGTATTTATGTATTTATTTTTAGAGATATTTGTACCATGATCTGTAAGGTCTCTCTTGATGTCATTGATATGTTTTTCCTTGTTCATGTGTCATGCATCAAAACATGGAATTTTCTACCTCCCTCCCTATTGGCTATGGTTGGTTTAGGAACAGAAACAGTATTATTTTGTGTTTTGCTTTAAATGTTCCTCGCCTCCACTTAAAGGTGTAATCGTTAATACATTTTGGTATTTTGTATATTACAGGGAAAATACAGCATATTATGGGGTAATAGTTTCACAACCGAATATTTCAACCCTTTTGGTTTGTACACAAATAACGGTGCCACCTTTTAAAACGTTTATTTATACTTTTTACAAGATTTGCCAATTATCATAAAACTATACCATGACGTGGTATAGCACTTTTGTTACAGATTGCACCTTTTTTAGAGAACCTACACTTTATTTTTGTCCCAGTCCTGGCTCCTGACTGACTCTTGAGTAAATGCCTCTGAAAATGTCCCTCAACATGGTGTATGCAGTAATATACAAGTAGGCATCTATTCATCAAAAGGACACTGTATTTTTTCAGTGTGGGTTGTGGGTTGGGTGGGGTGGGGCAGTGAGAGGTTAACACCACGAGGAGCTTATTTATGTTGTTTGTACAAAAAATAAAAAGTAACAAGCGAAAAATGTTTTTGACAAGGCACAAAGCTGACTGTTAAACTTTATCTAGATGTAGCAAATATCCAAAGTCTTCAAACACTGAGCCACAAACGTGCAAGACAATTTCTCAACATCTGAGTGTAGACTCATTAAATAACACAACGATCAAGTGATTGACTGCTGTACGTTGGAGTCAGACCTGTATACATATATTTATAGACATACTGTATATGTTTGTATTCTATTGTCTCATCCTTAGTTTATGGCTATGCAAACAAACACTCCTACCCTCTGAATATAATTTAAACGTTTTTGTGTTTTTATTAAACAAAAAAAACAGCATCTACTTTCTTTGTCTCTGATGATACTGAGACCTCTGTTTGGAATGATGGACTCTTTTCTTGGTTCTGGAACACTAACTGCATTACAGATTGCAACGTTATGCAAAGTTGCATGGCATTAATGATTTTTAATAACGGTTTCTGTCTATTTTGTCTGTGAAAATGTCAGTAAAAGAGTGATATTGCTTGATCGGTTTTATGCACAGTGTCCAGTAATTAACTCATCTGTGTCACATGATATCCACTTGTTAATTATCCAAGAGAAGGAATTGAATTGTCACCCATGGCACAAAACTAAATATGTCCAAATTAAACTTAGTCGACATTAGTGGTTTGTCAGAGGCAATGAAAGACTTATTTTAATTCCCTAAAATGCTAAGGGGCAAAAGGGAAATGTTCTCTTCATCTGTTGAAGGAAAAAGCCTACTAATATGGCTGTTCAGCACTCGAGTGCCGAGGACATCTACATCCACTTGCTAGTGTCCTTGTAGCGTGAAGACCTCGGACACAAATGGTTAATTAAACAGATCTTAAAAGGGTCTGTCTTGGAAAACAGCTTCCACTTCTGGATCCTTCATCCAATGTTCTCCTATTGGTCTAGGACACTTTGGTGTAACAAAACATTTCATATTTGTAAGATTTCTTTTTTCTTCATCTTTCATACCCAACACCAATAACACTGATGTACCAAGAAATGTATTGTCTGAAAATAAACCACACATTAACAAAAGCATCATAGCGGCAGTGTAACTTTTTACTGGAAAAGAAAAAATGTGATTTTCTCTTTAGACCTCTGTAGCAGATGACTCTAGCCACATGCTAGGGCTTCTCCAATGCCAGGACACGGGTATATGTTGAAAACCGGTTTATTGCAGA
>OMKN01013226.1:0-11670 GCA_900302345.1 Melanonus zugmayeri | reverse complement strand
CAGAGTTTGTACAAATCATTGTTCAAACTCTGCAATAAACCGGTTTTCAACATATACCCGTGTCCTGGCATTGGCGAAGCCCTAGCATGTGGCTAGAGTCAGCGCTCCTCTCGATAGTGTGTGGCGATGGCTGGTTTAACCTGTGGGCCTTGATTACTGAATGTACCACAGGTGTGCAGCCTCATCAGCCTGACTCGGGCCAGGTGAGGTTGCTTAAACTAGCCACAAAAAGCCGCCCAGCTTGTGAAGACATGTTGATACCACTCCCATTCCTGCAAACTGACACTGCATTTGTGTAAACACTACACATGCAGCATACTGAACATATTATTCTAAGATGGATTTCAACAGCCTAAATTGACTTAGGGATTTGTGTACATGCATTGACAGTTTTTTGTGTAGAAAGTGTACTAGGTGCATGTTTCCCTTGGGTGTGAACAAGAGGGCCAAGGGAGGTTTGTCTAACATCAATGCAATCATTGTGCTTTACTTTGTTTATATTTACAAAAATATTTACAATTTTAAATCTTACATTAGCAAATCCAAATGAAAGCCATTTCAACTGAACTGAGAGGATTGGCGGCAGCAGCAGTTGCGCCCTCAAGACCAAAGTCCACTTGTCAGCATGCCTTGACCTTTTATTATGAACACAATCTGGCCAGCTGGACACTAGTTTCTGTGGACCAAAATCAAAACATATTGGAAATAAATGATTGGACCAGCAATAGCTCTTCAATGTCTAAATGTGTTGTTGGCAATGACACTATAATACATTATGGTGTCAGTATGGTCTTTGACAGACTACCTTGCATGGATCATGTGTAAATAAGGGCAAAACAAATATCAAAGTGGTAGTATGCACAACAGGTAGTATTGTAATGTGTGACACAAGAAGTGGTGCAGAGGTCACAAAACAAAATTGCAGCAATCTCACTGCTACAACCACTAAAAGTGGCTGGTGCAGGGCTCCTCCAGAGGACAGGACACGGGTGGATGTTGAAACCGATTTATTGAAAGGATGAACAGTGAATTGTTTGCCAGAGCAGGTACTAGCTTGCTGACATGTTGGCCACTCTGTCCTGAGTGTGTGTGGAGGTGGCTGGTTTAACCTGTGGACTTGATTGCTCAATGCACCACAGGTGTGCAGCCTCACCCAGCCCCAGAGTCTAATCAGTCTGACCACGTGAGGCTGCTTAAACCAGCCACACACACTCCACAGAAGTGTAGATCATTTAATGCAAATAGATGACAACACATTTGGTGCGCTATTTATTTTAATTAGATACATTGCTTTTGTGATTGAGATATATATATATATATATATCAAATCGGATACTAACAGTTAGAAATCCATCACCATTTATATTTAACCTTTTAATTTTCTTTTTTAAAAACATTCGATAAACTCCTCAAAACCTGCGTACTTTTGTAAAAAACAAAACAATACTTGAAAGATGACATGCACACATTGTCATTTCCTGTTTTGATTTGTTTTTGGTATTAATGCAGCATTGTTCATTATCCTGTAGCCAGCCCCAGTTAGCAGAAACAATTACACACTTGTGCTTTCTAGGTTAGAAGAATGGCAATGAAAGGTCAAAGGTGTCAATCTTAAGATTGCGCCAGGGAGGGAGAAAAAAAAATAGGTCACATGGTCTGGTTAAATGGCAGCTGGAGCCTTTTATGCCACTGAATATTAATCTCTTCCTCCATCTTCCTCTCATGCTCTAGCCACGTCTTGCTCTTGATCTCTCTCTCTCTCTCCTTGTCTTATTGCCCAAGCAGCCTGGGCTGACATATTCGGAATGGCCACTGTCTCTACTCAGGCTTGAAATCTGAGCCCATTATGTCAACAGGCATTATTAAGCAGTTATAAGGGAGTGAGCAAGTGAGCACAGAATAGAAGGAGGGCAACGAGAGGGGAAAGACAGAGAGAGAAAAGCCACTTGCGTAATGGCAGCAGGACTACCTGCTTGCATTTTGACTGGTTCCAAATCAAATATAAAGTCATATATCATTTAATAACTGTGGGTTAAAAATAACAAATTAAATGTTAAGAGTGGCATCACTATTTAGTGTTTTTGATAGAATATTGTGAATCATTTGCTGCCAATGTCTTTACAATAAAAAAACAGGTTTGGGGCCGTACATCACTGTATATTTTACAAACATATACATCATCGGCACTTGGTCAACACTTAAATACACAACCACACTAGCAGTACCACTTAGGACAAGAACCTAAGACAGACAAAACATTTCAATATTTGATTGGCATAGATACACGAGTGAAAATGAAATTATTTTATTAGAATGGATGTTACAGGTTCATCAGTTAATCCAAATACACTTGTTCTGCACTTTGTTCGATAGCATGAAGTTGCAACTTTGCACAGAATGTGCTCTTGGTCAAAAAGAAGAAAAAAAAGACGCAACACACAAAACCGTAACTGCTCCTTGAGATTTTGGACAAATGCCTAGAATTATTTTGCTCCCAAAATGAATGTAGGCCTAGATGGGGCAATGTAGGCTATGTCAATTGGACCCTGGGACAAGATATTATTTAGGCTTAAGCATGTGTTCCATTTTAATTCTGCGACAATAGCAAAATGTAACAATGGCAGTTAAGTTCTTTCACCCTGACTGTTGACCTCCGTCAGTAGTGGATCCCCAACTCTTTAGGCTTTGACAAACCCCAATGCTTCTTGCATTGGACCCTATTTTACTGGCCACACATCATGTCAATCAACTGTCAATTCCATTGCTGTCCTCTACCGTTTCCTTTCCCTCCCCTTCTGTCATCACCCTTTAGATCCATATCTCATATGACCTTGAGCAGCAGCTCATAGGTTGCGTTGATGATGCCCCAGGAGAGGAGCGAGCGGTGGTAATTGAGCTGGGCGCCGCGGAACAGCATGGCCACACTGCCGCCCCTCTCCCGCCACACCGTCAGCAGCACCTCGCGACACGGACGGAACTCGCCGCCAACCTGGGACTGTGCCCGCGACTTCACCACATTCAAGGGGTAAAACATTATGCCCAGGCCCGCGCCGAGCACTCCTCCGCACACAAAGTCGCTGGCGATATGGCCCAGCTGGCTGGAGGCTTGCGGGAGCTGCTCCTTGATTGGCCCGCGGAGGCCGAAGAACAGGACGTTGCTGGGCCCGTTGCGCAGCAGCACGGGCACCAGGCCGCGGTAGCACTCTCGGACGCCATACTCGCTCAGGAGCGTCCGGAAGGTGTGCGCTGTGTTTTTAAAGCGTGAGTGGTGCTGGTGGTCCTGCAGGAGAGTCTGCACGCGTTCAAAGGGCGTGAGGACAGCCTCCGTGGTGCCAGCCAGCGCCGCCGCAAAGCTGCGTGTGAACAGCTCCGGAATGCCGGTGTCGCCTGCTCTGTCCAGCAGGACCCTGGAGAAGTCCTCGTACAGGCCGAACATGATGGCCACCGTGGTGCTCTTCTGGAGCAGTGGGGGCAGCAGGCCCCGGTACAGGTTCCTCAGGCCGTCCCTCTGGAGCTGTCGCACGGCCTCAGTGGCCAGCACGCCGTGCAGCTGCTGGCGGAAGAGCACCTTCTGGATGGGGAACGTTATCACGATGTTGGTGAAGGCTGCGATGGAGCCACACGCATAGTGCTTCCCTTGAGGCCCGAGCCAGACGCCCAGGCCCCCTTCGGGCAGCAACAAGGAGCTGTACCCTTTACCCAGGGTGCCCTGAGACTGAGGGACCGGCTTTGGGTCCATGGTCGTAACAGCCATAGAAGGCTAACCCCACCACAGCCTGTGTTTACTCTTCGACATTACGTCTCCACATCATAGCGCTGGGAACACTGTAAAGATATCACGTACATTTCATGAGTTTCTGAAGTATTATTATTATAATAATTTTTAAAAACTGACATTTTTGACATGACAAAATTGCATAACTTGTATACATAGGCAGAGCCATCCATGGTATTGGCTGTGTGCCATCATGGAGCATATATATATATATATATATACACACACACACACATACATACATACACACACAATGCATATATTATCTACATTACTCTATGGCACCTAGTAGTGGCTGACATACGGTCAATAACAACGTCCGACAGAAAAATCGACCCTGCATGGGCCATTACTGAGAAATCATAGATAGATATACGCTTAACATATATACAGGAAATGTGGAGTAGTTTAAAATAGCCACCATCTATTTTAGACGACTCTAGACGTCCTGCTGTGAGGCGGACAGCCTAAAGGTGCATTAGAGGTCAGAGTTCGTTGCCAATCTGTTATCTTTCAAAACGTGCATAGATGCATGTTCGGTCGTTCGTGTGCTGTAATCTATATTATGTAACGTTAGATGTGGCTGGGGGGCACGGGGACACACCAAGATAACGAACTGGAATTGGTTTAACACACACGATACGCCCCTCGTCTAGTGCTAATGCGACGGTGACACTGTGTGTGTGTTGGCATGCTGCATAGACCTCCGCCCCATTCATAGTGGTGGGAGCTAGCATGCTAACCCGCTAGCAGCACGTCGAGCAAATCATCATGCACACACACACACCTCTAGCTGGGCGCACACTGCTGCTGCTAGAAACAGCGGTGACACACGACAACCGCGTGTATCCTAAATGTGTGTTTCAATCGTGATACATGTGAACCACGTATTCCTGCAGCGGAGTCAACACACCGACATGTCAGGAGTCAACAGCAGGGGGCCCAGAGGCGTTAGACGCTTTAAAACGAGCCTTAAAAGGCCACGTTTCACTGTTTTAATAAATCAGACTTTACTTGCCGTGTGTACTCCCAATATATGTCGTCCGACTTTTTCCACGCAGAGCGTTGTTTCTGCTGCAGTGTTGTCACGGGTCGTGTCGGGAGCGTCTGGGCGGTTGACAGAGTAAGCATATCCGGCGCATGCGCAGTTTTCAGACCGCGGACGACAGACACGGGATGACGTTTCTATTTTCATTCCGCGGCCACTTTTTTAATGTTTAAGTCTACCGTGAAGACACGCGTATTATACAACAAAAACAAAAACAAATCACGTACACTCTCTCTCTCCACACACACACACACCACCCTTTAAATCGACCGTCTCGCTTCAACCTCTTCTTCTTCTTCTTCTTCTTCTTCTTATTATTATTATACGTCGATGAGGGTTCAACGCATGCGCGTTGTTTGCCGCTAGGTGGCGGTGTCGCGGGACACGTAGGACGTCTACGTCACGTATGCGCGACTGCGCAATGACGTCATCGACATGTTTCGTCTGTGAATAATGAACAATACTTTTTGTTATGCTCGCTCTCTCTTTCGTTATGCATCTACACTACATTTCGAGACCGAGTGCGTGATTGCTACTATATAGTATGTTACTTTAGGTCACGTTAGACACACGATACATGCTCGTTACGTGTGACTAAATCTTTGACTGGGATGTCAGCTCAGAAAGACTGCGAGTTCCTGGTGAAACGGGCTCGGGAGCTGGTCTCGCATGACCCGTGTGCAGCCAAGGCATGGCTCATCACCGCCCGGACCCTGTACCCCGCAGACTTCAACATACAGGTACAAGGTTGAGCCGATATCTAGTACTACTAATAATAATAATTCATTGCATTTAGATAGCGCTTTTCAAGATACCCAAAGCGCTTTACATAGTGAGTGTGTGTGTGGGTGGGGACACACACCTGGGTGTCCGTCCCACCTGGGTGATGCACGGCAGCCAGTAGTATCTAGTCGCAGTTTTAATGATGGCAAGGGCACAGGATTCATGAAATGGAAACCTTTGGTATAACCTGAAACATTCTGCAGCGGCTCCTGTCATTAGCGACTAGTCTCATGGTTGTGTTGCTTTGTTGTTACAGTATGAAATGTACACCATAGAACGGAACGCGGAAAGGACAGCCTCGGCCGGCAGATTACTGTATGACATGTAAGTATTATTATATGACGTGTGTTTTTTGTCTTGTGACCATATGACAATTGTTAAGGGCCATTTCTGAACTTTTCCTTGTCCATGTATGGTGTCCCTCAGGTTTATAAACTTCCCAGACCAGCCCATAGTTTGGCGTGAAATCAGTGTCATTACAGGTGCTCTGCGCAGTGATTGTCAGGACAAACATGCACAGTTCCTACGAGGTGAGAGATTGTGGAGAATTGCATTATTATTTGTTTGTTTTTTTGCGAATATATAACTAAAAATAGCTTTGTCTGTTTGTACGTGCATGCTCTCTGTATTTCAGGACTGTTTGAGACCCTGCCTGGTCGTGTGCAGTGTGAGATGCTACTCAAGGCTACCGAACAGTGTTTCAACACTTTGGAGAAAGCCGAAATGCTGCTCCTTCTTCTCAAGCGCTTCCCTGAATCTGTGGTCCAACATGGAGTATGTGTCAACTTGCATCGACCACATATGCTAGACATCAACACACATTGTCACAAGAATATGTGCACTAAAAGCTAGCACTCGTATACATGTCTGTCGTACATTCAGGTCAACCTAGGGGAGACACTTTTGGAAGCAGAGGTGTCAGAAAGCTTGGAGACCCCAGTCAACTGCTTCAGAAAACTCTTTGGTCAGTGAATTACTACATTATGTACTATATTATTTATATATATATGTATATACTGTGTGTATATATATACACAGTATATAAATATATGTATATATACTGTATATGTGCATGTGTGTGTGAGAGCATTTTATTTTATATGATATGTAGGTATTTAATAGACTGGCTAGCAACACAAGCCTGAATAACATTACCAACCCTGTCTGTGTGCGTGCAGTGTGTGAAGTTCTTCCACTGATCATAAACAACGTGGACATGCGCTTGCCTGCGAGCCTCCTGCAGAAGTACGTCCTGAAAGCAGCTGAGTTCTACATCGGATATGTGGCCCGCGGCCCTTCATCGGATGGACAGATGCAGGGTAAACGGCTCCATGTAGCCCGTATACCCATATGCTGTTTAGAAGTAGCCAAGCGCTAACATCAAACCCAGTTTAATGGAATTTGTAATGGGTTGAAATGTGTGCCAAGTGAAATTCCTCATCATGTTGGGAGCTTGTTTGGATTTTTGTTGGTTTGCTGGCTCTTTTAGAAGTTGACAATACTGCAATTAATAGAAAAGTATTTTTCCTGCTGTCGTTGTCTGTCCACTTTAACACTTGTGCTTCTCTCAGGCACTCCCGAGGTGGGCTCTCTGAAGTCCCCGAGTGCGTCCCGCGGGCCCCAGCGCTACGTGATTGACGGCCTGTCGGAGAAGTCCTCCATGGTGGCCGAGCCGTGGGAGAGGCTGCTGGACATCCTGGCTATGGTCGGGGCGCGCTGCGAGTGGCAGGGGGACAAGGGACAGAGGTGCTCCATCTACCTCCTCCTCCTCCTCCTCCATCATTTATCTCAAAGCCTGTTAATGGCATGTGGCTGACCATGCACTGCATACATGTTAGTGCATTCCACACTGGGAATCACAGAAAACTCTAAGATCACAATAAGAGTATACTATACATAACACCAATATGTAAACCTGCTGTGTACTGGGTTATGACTGTGATGAACAGTGTGGATGTGTTGCATTGTATCCTTTATTATGGGACGGTTTTTCTGATATTTTGCTGATTAGGCTCTCGTTCTCTCTATCCATCTCTATCTCTCTCGCGCCATCTCTTTGTCTCGCTCTCTCCTTCTCTCTCTCTCCATCTCTGTCTCGCTCTCTCCTTCTCTCTCTCTCACTCTTTCTCTCCTTCTCTTTGTCTCGCTCTGACCTTCTCTCCCTTGCTTTGTGTATGTGTGTATATACATATCCACATCTATATGTGGATGCTAGGAGCTACGTGGACATGCTGCAGAGGGTGAAGGAGCTGTGCCGCTACCTTCCCAGCCTGGAGGGCGAGACCAGGTCGCGCTGCTGCAGCCAGGTCGTCATATGCTCCGTGCTGGTCCTCTTCCGCAGCGCCTTCCTCTACGCATCCACCGTACAGCCCACGCTCTTCCAGGGTCAGTCGACATCTGTTGGTGTATTAATTTTTTGATTTGATGGGGTGATTTTTATTTTTTTGCATTGGTTGCAAGTCTTTGGCATTCCACTTCTGCAGACAGTGTTGTTGATAAAAGCTCTGTTGGAAATTGGAACAAAAGTTAAAAAAACAACTAACTAAACAAAGACCTTTTCAGTAACTAAAAACTTCTCACGTTATATCCAGTAAGCAATGCTGCTGGTGTAAAATAGGAAATTCTACCCATCTGCTGTGCAGAGGTTATGTTACAGAGGTTAGGTTATGTGACCATGCTTGATGCTGATAAATGATGACATGAAATAACAATGTAGTTACGCTATTTAGCACGGAAATGTTGACTTCCCCTTTATAGGGTTTCAGGGATGGTGAACATAATCTCAAACAGACCCATAGCCTCTTGAATAGGGCTGAACGATTAATCAAATTCAAACCGACATCGCATTTTAATGTTACACAATCTAACCAATCAGAGGGCCGACACCTGGGGTTCACGTACACACACGCTACCCTACGCTCACGTGACATGCGAGTGAGAGCAGTAGATGAAGAAAACAACTCGCCACGCTATGCTATGTGACGCTCTCTGTCTACCTGAATCCGTTAAATATGCAATTCTGTTGCCATACACTTTCACTCGCGGCCAGTCAGGACATTCAATAGAAAACAAAGCAATCAAACTGATTTGGTCACTGACGCTCGCATCGCATTCAGTCAGGGCGCGGTGACGCTGTAGCGGAACAGAAGCCGGCCTTCCGGAACAGAGGTGTGATGTTACCTCCTCCCTTCCCGGCATATTGCGCAACAACTCGCCCCCCCCCCATTCCGGCTTCGTACCTTACTGCTGCAAGATTCCCACAACAAAACGGCAGTGTAAACGGGGCTCCTGATTGACTTTGCCTCCCACCAACTTTCTTTATATAAAGGGATTCGCGGGGCCCTGTTGTAATCGCAATATTGGTCTAAAAAATCGCAATTAGATTATTTTCACAAATTGTTCAGCCCTACTCCTGAACCTTGAGGTCTTGCTGTATGTGACTGTGCTTTGTGGCAGGCCTGAACGCGCTGAGTTCGGGGCCCTGGATCCTGCTGGAGGATCTGAGCTTGGTGTACAGCGACGTGGAGGTGGAGCGGGGGCCCGTCAAACACGCTCATAAGAAACGCAAACTAGCTGATGGGAGGGAGAAGACCATGGTGAGAGGAGGGATCCGTAGCGCATCCTGGCTGAATATTACTGATGACTGTTAGATGTTGTGTAGTAAATGGCGTTAAAACATGTAGTACGACAGTTAATTACATTGATAATTGAAGAAGGTCTCTCCATGAGTTTGCTGAATGATTTAACCAGGAATTTATCATTAATACTAGTCATGTGCCCTTTCGAAACGTACCTGTTCGGAATGGGCCGATTGCTTGGCCTCCGGTATTGCTGCTTGCAGCGTTCTCAAGAACCGCTCATCTAAACAACTTCACACTCAACACTGCACTTCCTTGGGTCCTCAGCAATACATCCGCCAAGTATGAAGTCGATCGGCTGAATGATTCTCGAGAAAATCAAAGGACAGACAGACAGACATACATACATACAGAGACTCCTCTAATCATACCAATATGTGTAGCTATTTGTTCTATGATGATGCAGTTATTACATGTTGTATTATTTACATACAAACATCTATCAGAGACCACATTACAGAAGAGTAGCTTTATATATATATATATATATATATATATAAAATGGTGATTTCCTTTTTCATTATCAGCACAGTATTAGGTAAATGCTAGTTAATGACAATATTACTCTATATTATTTGACCTATTGTAGGTTTAATATAGTGTATAGTAGTGCTCTGTAATTTTTTGATTTCACTGAATTATTAACGGCGTGTAAACTAAAGCCATATTTATATTACTGTTGTTAACGTGTGTGTTTTGTTTTGTTTTTCCTCAGAGCTCTGACGATGAGGAGGGGCTAGGAAAGGGGCGGGGCCGACACATTCTAGTAAACAAGGCAGAGATGCCCGGCTGGTCGGAGACACTGGAAAGCTTCCGCACGGCGAGGGAAAGCTGGGACCTCCTGCACTCCCACGAGAGCCTGGAGACTGGTATGACACACACACACACACACACACACACACAAATATGTCTCCAGTTTGAATACATGCTGAGGATTTCTAACCTTCTCCCAGAGTTCAAGAAGATCTGTGCTTCGTGGAAGACGGACAACTGGCTGTGGTTCAGAATCTTCCTCACCGACATGATCATATACCAGGCAAGCGTCAGCAAACAACACACCACCATGCAAGCAATAGAAAACTATAGAGAGCAGCGATGGAAAGCTTTCATCCTGTCGAAGCTTGCATTGCATATTTTGGGTTCATGTGAGTAATGTCTTATACAGTATACACCTATATGGTGTCTCTCAGGGTCAGTACCGTAAGGCTCTGTCCAGCCTGCACCAGATGGCAGCTGTGCAGCAGCCTCAGCCGGGCCAACAGAGTCCCTCAGGACAGGCCAGTCTGGAGAGCAGCAGGGCCCTGATCCAGCAGGCCTCCTGCCACTATGCACTGGGAGAGTATAGGGTGGGTACACGCACTCGCAACTCTCGTGTGCATTTCACAGTAGGATATAAGAAAACACAAATATCCCTCACCCGTGCACACACAAAAACGGGGCTTTTTCCACCCCGCTGATGTTACTCTGTATGACGTTAACATCTCCTCAGATGGCCTGTGAGAAGCTGCTGGATGTGGTCAGTGGGCTGGTGCCACCGAACCACGAACCCGTCAAGACTCTGGAGGACCAGGGCAAATTCAAGAACAAATCAAGAAAAGGTCAGCGCGTCATAGACATGACACCTGACCGAAAACACGCCCTCTTGGCAACAATTACGCACCATTTACACCCGATGCATTGGTGTGCACAAATCCACCGCGACAAACGTGTTTCTCTCTCAACCAGGGAGTGACCTGCGATTGCTCCCCTGCACCAGCAAAGCCATCCTGCCCTTCTGCCTGCAGCTGATGTTAGCCTGCTTCAAGGTACGTCATTGCAACTACATCCACTGTGTAGATGGATAACGGCTACATACAATACATCAATTTTAAGAAAGCTCCAGTTAACCCACTTCCTCTTTGGGCTTGTTAGCTCCGCGTCTTCACAGACAACCGTGACGACCTGTCCCTGGGCCATGTGGTGGTGCTGCTGCAGCACGACTGGCCTCAAGGGGAGAGTCTGTTCCTGAAGGCGCTGGAGAAGATCTGCCAGCAGGCCAGCTTCCAGTATGAGAACTTCTTCAACTATGTCACCAGTATCCTTCCATTACTGAAGCACTAAAGTGTGTGTGCGTGTGTTTTTTTTTGTAGGACTTATTAGTTGATCATCATTATTATTATTATTATTATTATTTTCCTGGAGCTCATGGTTCAGACATCGATATGCTGGAGGAGTTCGCCTACCTGCGCACTCCGGAAGGGGGGCGGATCCAGCTGGAGTTGCTGCCCAATCAGGGCATGCTAATCAAGTGAGTCTCCGCCTACCCAGTGGGACCCTTTTTCAGTTGGCTTGGCACTCCCGTTCTGTTCTGCTGTTCGGTTTTCTCTTGGGGATCAGTGGTCTGGGACGGTGATGATGATGTCGATGATGATGATGTACTACTAGGT
>OMKN01013225.1:0-21236 GCA_900302345.1 Melanonus zugmayeri | reverse complement strand
TTATTTTTGTACCTGCAACCCCACCTTTTGTCCCAAATATCTCCCGCAGTTTGGGGGTGTAAAAGTCCAGTTTTGTCAAAAACATTTGCTCCAGATGAATTGTTGTTATCCTTCTGTACTCCTCTTTGATCTGAAACAAAAGGTGATAAAAACACATGTCATGTGCTGTGCTGCAGCAATCATGATTACACAGTTTATTAGGTACACCTAGCTAAAACGAATGCACTGTTTTAGAGAGGTGTTGATTCTGTATGGACTGTATGGTCATTTTGGAGGCTGCAGTTTCTGGTACTGTTGAACTGAATTGTGTTATATGGACAGGTGATTTTGTATCACATTTTAGTATAATGCAATACAATTCAACAGCGCCACAAACTACAACCTCCAAAATGACCATAAAGTTGTATAAACATCGGGCTAAAACTATAACTAAAACAATTTATAAAAATAAAAAAAGCAGATCATTATAATCTCAATGAAGGTAGGATTTATTGTAGGGTTGTTGTTGTTAGACTGCATTAGCAAGGTAGATCTAAAACTGGCGATTGAGTGTATCTCAAAAAAGGTAAAGAAACACATGAAGAGCTGGATTTACCTATGGTTCACAGAACAGTGCAGGCCATCTCTCCATGAAGTCTTTGACTGCAGGGCAATGCTTGACAACTTCTAGTCTTCGATAAGAGAAAGACACCAATGGGGAGATCACCAATGATCTCCCCATTGATTTTCTTTGTCAGTAAATCTACTCTCTCCTTCTCTAAAGTGTCCTCTGTCTCCCCAAATGGCAGTGGTGGCAGGTAGTTCACTTCAGCTTTCTTAGGCCTTTTGATGCCTTTGCGTGAGCCCTTTTCATTTGACTTCTGAATTTTTAGTGAGTTCACCTCCAGCTCTGGACAGGCAAGTTGACGACCTCTTAATTTCGCCCGGTAATTGCCCATGTTATATTTGATCCTCTGCTGACAGCCATATAAGCCATTAAAGGACCCTGGCTCTTTGAGGCATGGGTACTTTTCTACCAAGGCTTCTACCACAGCTAAAACTTGGAGACCGGTTGGGTATACTGTATAGCAAAATATTGCCTCTGCTAATTTCTTAAGTACACTACTTGTCAGTCTTGGATTGTTCAACAGGGAGCCATCCTTTTGGTAGGCCTGGTTTCTTCCCACAGGACTGAGAGTTAGGACTGGGGACATCACAAGGTCTACTATGTATTTCAAGGTCATCAGCATCTGCCACACTGGCTCATGGTCAGGTACTTTTAAACCTATTATCAGAGGCAGCAAACGCAGTAAACACCAATTTTCATGTGCATTGCCTCCCACTGATCTTTGTTTGGCAAAGTTAACAGGGACAAGATGAGGATGATTTGTTTTATCGCTCCACTTAAATGGGAACTGACGAATGGAGTCATTGAGTTCCATGAGAGAAAGATGTTTCTTCTTGATCAAGATATCAAATGACAACGCCAATTCCACTGGAACAATGCCCTCAAGAAGGTCATGTAAAACATCTGGAGGGTAACCAGATGTTACATGGAAGTTTTTCAGACAGTGCACACTGTTTTTTCACACCATAGCAGTGAGTGTGATTCAGACTAGACAAAGCTGTCCGAACATGCAGTGCATGCTGTTCTTTAGTTCTCTGTTGAAAAAACCCAGATCGTACTTCTTTAGACTGAAACTCGGTCCGCTCCCCGAGACAAAACCGGCAGACGTGAGAACCTGTAAAGCTTTCGACAAATCCTGCCACAGAATGGGCCCCCAAATGATCAGCCACCACACTCACCACAGTCCCTCTGATGACTTTTCCTAAACCTGGAACAAAAATACCATCTTTCTCCAAGCTTTTCAGATCTATTAATAGTGGCTCTAAAACTCTCTGGAATCCAAACTCCTTAGTGTCCTCTGCCTTACACAGAATAGCTAAATAAATAGATGCCAATGTTGATCGTGACAGTGCTGGAACGTTTCCCAACACCCAATACACAGCCGTGACTTTGTGCTTTTTTCAGGAAGTCCTCAATGTCCTCAAAGTCATCAATGTACAGAATGGACTAATTCTGTCCTCCTCTACAGAGAAAAAAAAATAATTCTGATAGTGAGATCCATTATGAAAGGGTAGGTATTGTGAAGTACATTCAGAATTTATTTCACTACCTTTTCTTGGATATTCTTATTGTTTAAGATCTGCAACAAGGACTGCAACATCGGTACATACTGGAATGTTTTGCCCTCTTTGTTATCAAGTATGTACTTTTTTGGTTCAACAACTGAAAAATGTTTCTTCATAAATTGTCTTCTCTTGTACAAAGTAGTAAAAGGTCCCTCTGTTCCCAAAGCTGAACTTATAGGGTGTGACTCACAGAGATTTTTCACCAAATCTGAGATTACAGGTGAATCCAAATCACAGTTATGACTCTTTAAAGTGGACTCAATCACATCTCTTAAAACTGGACCAGATGCACAGCAGGATATGAACTGAAGCTCATCTACAATTTCATCAATACACTTGTTTGGCACATTGAAAGTGCTCTCTAGTTTTAGTAAGAGGTGGCCAAACTTCTCCTTTATGACCTGAGACAAATCCTCTGGTTCCTCAACAAAAGGCTCAGGATTCATCATTATTCTCCACAAGCAATGATTCATCCTGAGCAACAGTGGGATCAGGGTATTTTTTCAAGACTTTTAAAGTCTTCAGGGCCATGTGGAGAATGTTTCCTCTGTCTATGAGTAGCAAATGATAAATAAATAAACACTACTTAAAAGGCTGCGCTACTCTGATTTGTATCGTGTTGACTGGAGATTAATGGCGCTTCCACTACATGGTAGTAGCTCAACGCAATTCAACTCTGTGCCATTTTTCATGACCATTTCAGTACCCCCTCCGTATAGCTGGTCGTCATAGCGATGCCGGGTTAAACTGCTGTGATTTCATCTTCAACGCGACCATTCCAGCCAGCACCGATAGCGGGATTTTAAAGCAGGCTGTTGTAATTTTCAAAGCTGCAACTGTTGTAATTTTCGCTCTAGGGACTGTTAATATGTCACTTTATTATGTTTTCATATTTTTTCAGGCGAGAAAGTAACCATGTAGATTCTGAATATGTAGTCAAGTTTATCCAAATAACACCTGTTTGGATAGGCCTGATAGTCCGATGCTTGCATTCAGTTAGGACACGGTGTAAGGACAAACAAAGAATAATGGCGGACATCGAGTGTATATATTTGTATTCATTTCTTATTTCATTTTGTAACAACGGCTCCACTTATGGCGGGTTTGTCTGTTTCGGGTGGTGTGACCACATGACTTATCAATGTGACTGAAATTAGGTCCTTAGAGATTAAGAATGTTGGTTTTGATCACTTTTCAATTAATTGCCATGCCCTACACAATACCAATATTTTGTATTTTGTGACCTGCATGGTCAGGTGTATTGCCTTGCTGATCTGTCAAGCCGGAGTGCGAACACCCCCTCCTCCCAAATTAAAAACTCTTACGTTACAGTGCCCTAGTTTCCATTAAAAATGAATTTCGCCGTAAGGTGACGAGTTTGAAGATTCGAATAAGCCACTAAAAATCAATATTATATCTGCAACCAAAAAACCTGGTCTAGCCACAAAAAGTATAGTAGTGATGTGTGCCATGCATGAAACCGAGCTAAGTTTGCTAGCACGACAACAATCTAGCCGGCTAAGCTGACTGACTAATGTTAACATACACTTTCAATAACCAAACACTGACTTCAGCTGACAAGCTAACCAGAATGTAAAAAAGTTAACCAAGCACATAAACATACTCACATGAATGCACATGCACGAATATTCACGTTAAATTAGTGACCAAGCCGTCATCCACTCAAGGTCAGCTGTTGAAAAGTCCTGGCTTGTCCGGTCTTGTCCAGTCTGTTCAGCGCAAACTCTCCTCTGACGTCACCCACTGACTGCACACGATGTACACAGGTACATTTTACTTGCTTTTAACAGGTTGTACAGTCAATATATTACTTTAGTTCATATTAATATTAATAGCTGCTCCCCACTAATAGCTGCTATGGTTCAAATGTACATATAAAAATGAGGATACAAAATTACATACAAACACCAAATATACATTAAATAAAAGGTGACATTTTGAGTAAAACCACTGGAATAGTAATTTCTTGTAGAATTTAAACATATTATCAAAGTAATATTTACAGGTCATTTTTTTCAGTGTAACAACATCTGCCATTTGACACCTCCTACAGCTGCCGTTATTTTATACAATTTCATGAAATGATTAAATTAGTAATATGCAGCATAGTCAAATTAGTCAGATCAATTGGCAATTATCAATCAAAAGCATTTATTGGTCATGTTTACAATTCCTATCTGGTCCTATTCTGGTCCTATTCACTCTATCTAGCGCTAGCTGTGTGTACGCATGGTCAGAGCTGTGCGTAAATGTACGCACGATCTCACGCAAACATTCATATTGGTAAATCCCACACTTTGCTTAGAAATGATCGTAGCATGGTTTATAAATGAGGGCCCCTCATGCATAAAACTTTGCGGAAGATTCACGTCAAAATGTTGCGTAAGTAAGCACGAAACAGGGAAAGTGCGTAGGCCTATGCACAAAAATATTCGGATTCATAGAACAGTGCACACGCATGTCCCACGCCCGTTTCCCATTCTAAATCACAATCGACACGAAACTTGGCACACATAAGCGCGCGTTTTGTCGCACCCTTGTAACGCCCATAGTTGCCTATAATAGGTCAGTGGCCCCAAATGAATATTCATACAGACTGACCATGACGGCAATTCGCGAGAAAACGTCAGAGAAAGCGTAATTACGCATTGTAATTGCATGCATTTGTATACCCACCCAGTCCACCAACGTGTGATGATGATAATCAATGAATCAACCAACCAACCAATCTTCATTAAGCGTCTTTGAGTTCTTGAAAAGCACTATATAAAACTCATGTTTATTATTATTATTATTCATTTGTAAAGCACATTGCAGATGGAATTAGATGATAGGACACATACGTGCACTCTGCCCGACTGAGGTTTCAACGTCATTTGTCCTACTGTTCAGCTTCTTTGTGAGAATACATTTCATAACATGCATGTATTGTTGGATAATTACAGATCCAATTAAATATGATTCCCGATTGAACTGAACATATTTGCGGGGTTCTTGTGTATTAATTATCCTACATCATGTTTTTTGTGTGCATTCCCAGAGAACTCTTCATATATAATAGCTACGCGAGAGATAGGCTAATTTATTTTACACATCAATTTCAATGCGTTTCTCGAGTTTCATCCATCTGCCATCGGAGTCACAGTTTCTCATTTGCGGGTTTGCGTGGGGGAGCGCACCGTTTGAGGCCCCTGGCGAGTATGTACTGCCCCATCATTGGCCAGGATCAGAGTGGAAAATCTGAGGGGAATGGAAGACAAAATAGCAAGAAAAGCACAACGAGGACATCTT
Organism: Melanonus zugmayeri; assembly: GCA_900302345.1. NCBI lineage: Eukaryota > Metazoa > Chordata > Actinopteri > Gadiformes > Melanonidae > Melanonus > Melanonus zugmayeri. Next base: position 15,752 of record OMKN01013225.1, on the reverse strand, counting down.
GTGGCGAGGAGTGGCAACGCAAAAGTGAAGACAGCGCTAAAACTAGCATTGATTCACTGGGCGGGCCTGCTTTGACCATCTTGGATTTGGGCCCGGCGCTGACTCGTTACGCCACTGGAGTGTGGCACCCTCTGATGACTGCTTTAAGGTGAATTCATAGCCCAGCCATACCATACACGGAACGAACTCTGCTGGGGTCCGCGCCGACAAATATGACGCAAAAAGCATCAATGCAATACGCTTCATATTTGATGTATCCTGTGCATATTTGTCCATAAAATTAGCTTTGAATAATGCTAATGTAGCATCATTTCATATGGTACCGGAAACACAGAAACGGGAAACGGCACGCAACTATTATGGGAAATGTACGGCTGGACTATGAAAGGCTGCAGACTGTCTGCATAACAGAGCCTTTAGATGTGACAGTAACCCCCTCCCCTGATGGCTACGATCAGCATGTTGTCCGTGGAAGTCCTGGACCCCAGAGAAGAGCTGGGACCCACAATCACTCCTATGGACCATAACCTTCCCAATCCACCATCTCTCGGCCAACCCGGTGAGAATCTAGAGGTGCCGGCCCCAGCTATGAAACGAGTAGGAGAGATGGCATAGGAAAGAAAAAAAAAGGTTACAAGGAAAACAGGATGTGACCGAGAACCGATCCCTGTGGCACCCCACATGACAGCAGAGGAAGAAACACACTTGCCAATCAAGACCGCAAATGATCAGTTGGAGAGGTATTCAGAGTCAGATTCAGATTTCTTATTCCATTTTTATTACAGCAATAGCACACTTGTAACAGGACATAAAAACACGACACACAGATATCACAGAAGTCTTATAGCTAAAATGATATTAATATATTGTAATGCAGTCCAATAAGAATACAATTACAGAAAAAGTGCACATTGCGAGTTGTGCAAGTAATTCATATGAGTTTCTTGTGCGTTTTGAATGAACCTGAGAAAACAAAAACTGTATAGAGAAAAGACAGATGCGTATGGTCCTTGCTGCATTCTGCCCAGTATTTCTACAATTCTATAATATTTTTCCATGTAATGTGTGTGTATCCAAGATATTGATAACAAAAACTGTAACTAACTCATCTTTTTTCTAATAAACACTTTACTTATTTGTCAATTGTAACTATTCTACAATATTCTTAAATTACTTACATGCACATTGAGTAGGCTAAATTGATTCTAAATGCAAAACTGGACCTAAATAAAACAATGTATAGAGAACAATTCCCTGAAAGGAGTGACTCGTGGATGGGTGAGTTTTATTCTTGAGAAACTTTCTAGTTCGGATATTTTATAGGCCTATTATTGGAGTAAATAGCTGCAGTAGAAAAGTTACGTAGTGCAGGTTTAAGTTTTTGAATAAAGAAACGTATTTAGGTACTGCCATCTACTGTCATTAAATAAAACTGCATATTGTTTCATGTCAAATTCTGGAGATGTAGCCTTTCCCATGTCTTGTCTTTTTCGTCACCTGTCCATTTGATTCATGTTGCTCACATATCACTTGAGATAGGGCCCTTAATACATTTCGGTCATGCGGATGTGACAGAGAACCTGATTATGAAGTTCGTCTTGGTTGGTGCAATTGTCAAATTTGTTATTCTTTAAATTATTACAGAAAATTATTACTTTCTGATTTTTATCATAAAACTATTTTTGTATTTTTTATTCATGTTTTAACTTTTGCAGCATATGTATACAATTCCTCATTTGTGAAATCCTCATTAGGCTTCATTGCTCAATCCAAAAAATACCAGTGGTTCCAAACCTTTATAGGGCTAAAGGCACACCACAATCCCAACCAGAAATTCAAGGCACGCCAACTTAAAGTTGTAGAGAATTATCATTTAAAAATGTCACACGTTATTACTAGGATTATATATACTAGGTTATTAGCAATATTTCACACACTGCAGACAAAGGTATGCTATCACATGGAAAGAGTATGGATACAGGGTCAGAAAAACCTGACAGGCGATTGCATTATTTTCAAATATGTATTGAAATGAAGCAAGAACGTGCATTACGTGGAACAATTAGTCAATAATAAAGCAAATCATAAATACTACCAATTATATTAGTAACATATGTCAGGATTAAGCCTATGTATGAAATCCCACAAAATGTCACGGCACATATTTTTTAATGGCTGCAAAATAGTAGCTACATAAATGCCAACATTGGCTAGAAACCGAACAACAATAAGTGAAATCATTAGTATAGGCCTATGTAGGCCTATGCATTTGATGTCATAATCAAATTGTATTTGCCTTTTCATTTCTCTATTGTGAAAAATACATTAATTACATTTAATTATATGTGCCCCAAAAACAATTGAAAAAAAAATAGGTACAGCTATTTTGTTTGGTTTGCATTTGATTTAAGCATGGTTCTGCTTACATAAAATAAATGACAACAAATCGAAATTCGCCTATACATACACACTGTATCTTGCATACACCAGCAATGTCCAGGGAAATGTAGTACGTTTAAAAATAAACATTTATTACTATGTTTAATAACAAATGGGTCTCACAATTGCCATCAAATAATTTGGGATTTGCAATTTTTGTGTTTGTTGTGAACGCATCGTCGTTACGTCACTACCCGGGGTTTCCACTCGAAATTGCAACCTTGTGAGATGAACCCGACACCGTCATGGCTGAGGCCGGTTGTCTTAAGACTATTTACTAATATGTCATATTTTTACAGTCGTGGTTAATCAACGAACGCAGTTTTTGTTTACAAGCCGGTTAAAGCCACAGAGGAGCATACTTTGTGTGCTTGGGGGCCTTAATTCCGAAGCACCGTGAGAATTTACATTTTGGGATTGTTTGGGTCTGCTCTCCCTCACGGGGAGCTAGCAGGCTACTTAGCCGTCCCTTGCTAGTAAAAGAAAACAAGAAAGGGGGGATTGAAGTCGGGCAAAGGATTCAGACTGGCTGCCCGCGGTGGTTTTCAGGTAACTTTCATTACCCGACAGCTTGTTATTATACACACACAAAAAATATTGTTACATGGTCCAGTTTATGGGAGATCGCTTAATGTCTACTTGAGACGAGTCTGGTTCGGGGTTGATGAGGTGATTTAAGGCGATAAAACCCATCGGGAAACCAGTGGTGAAAAGTGAGCAGCTGATGAAAACAACGCTTCACATCGGCACGGCTAACTCAGTTAAGTGTAGTGTGGTTCATTCCGCAGCCAGCACGGCAATGTGCGAACCCTGGGTGTGCATGCTAACCAACCTGAGTGTAACGTTAGTCATTTCTAGTGGAAAACGAGTGGTTAAGCTTTACTTTTCTTTTCGGTAGCCGCTGTCCACGCTGTTGCTAGTTTGTTTGGCAGCGTTAGAAGCACAGTTTCCACGCCTGACTTACTCACACGAACTGATGTTTATTGCGGCTAGCGCGGACGGATAATGTATATTTATGATGTAATTAACACTGCACCTATGTCTGCATAACAATTTAGCAAATGCTAAAGAATGGCACCAGATGTTTTTGCACTTTTAAGCATTTCCGGGCAATAGAAAAAGATTTCAAACTCTGAAGTCCAGGCAAGAAGCACACTATCTTGACGTAGTGTGATTTAGCCGTTGTTGACAAAATATACCCTGCGTGTAAAAGTGTTCGCCTGTGTCAGATCCGAGTGGAGGAATAGCATGTGTGTGTTGCAGAGCGTATGCTAACGACCGCGCTCGGCTCTGCCTTCATAAATTATAGTTGCCCCGCCAATAGCCGCAGCTCGCGTCGTTAGCCGATGCTAGCTAACAAAATGGTAAACGTTAGCCGCCGTTGTAAATCTAGACTTGAAGCAAGTGTATTCGCTGTCCGGTAAGTAAATAGAATTGTAATGTGTACTAATGCGGTCGATCATTAAATACAGCAAGATTAGACTTCTTTTACCGGTGTTTTACCACCACTATGATTGTTGCACAACCGTCCTGCGAAACGCTTTAAGAGCATTGTCTGGGAAAGCGCGTGATTAAACGCTCAAGTTGAGCAGGCCTCGTAAGGCCTTTGCGTCCAGGAAACCGATGGTTTGTTGTAGAATGTACAGTTGAACACACACACGTAAGTGGGACTAGATGGGTCTGTTTCCATCAACCATGTATATAGCATAGCAATAACTAGGCCTAAACCTAAACGCAGAATTGACACTGATTGGTCTTGTACGATTTAAAAATATTTTAAAGGTCTTTTGATTGTTGATGGTGATTGTGATGTGTCTGTGTTCCCTAAAGTTCTTCTTGAATGCACAGATATTTTTAGCTAAATAAAAATGAATTGACCAACAAATTCTGCAAACAGTCCAATCAGTATTAGTAGTAATGTTTTGGGAATATATATCATATAATTTATACTGTGTTGTTATCCTATATTGCAGACCTAAATATGGCTGGGCGAAGTGAAGATGACAGTGTAAGCAACAGCAGTGGAGAATCAAGGTAAGATTATTTAACTAAAATTAAAGTAAAACGAAACCATTATATCAATGCCACATAGATGAAACAATTCTCAGGCGGATGCACTTGAAAATTGCAAATAGTGTTTTGCCCTGTGTGCAATTATGACTCGACCCTTGTGTCCCATTATATATGTGTATATGTATGTGTATATATATATATATATATATATATATATATATATCCTAATTATTAAAAATGTATAATGGAATAAAATACATAAAAAGAGTAGTACATTGTAGTACATGATTTGTACACCTACAACAGAGGGCATTTGAGGGATTTTTATTCAGACGTCATAGCACACCTTCCTAATTGTATATTAAAAAAAATAATAATGGAAAGCTACAAATGTATACTATAGATTATACTACTACCCAAATATGTACAGGCCTACCTGACTACCTAATAAAAATTAAAAACTGATCGGTTCAAAATACCAATTATTCATTTGTGGCTGTCATGGTATTATTTTATTGTGGCTTTAGCTATGAAGAAAATATTTTAAATTGAGCACAACAAATGTTTGTCAACTGTGGGGTAGAGCAGTAACTGGTGTTGAACAATGTTGTTAGATGTCATTTGTTAACAGCAATAGCATATGTAGCCTGTGGCTAAAAACATCTATGTTCTATGTAGAGCCTGATCGATATATCTGCCATTATTTTACTTTTTTGACATCGGCAGTCATGCCGATGTGTCCCGATTGTTATGTATAAAAAGTAGAGCAGACTGCAAACTATGCTCAACACTGACTTTTTAATGTGTGGTTCACTACATTATACACATAATATAATTCCTCACCAGGCATAAGCCGTGTAATAACCGGCGCGTGGATGCACACGCATATGTTGGCGATCGTACTATTTTCATAAACAATCCAGACACAGAGTAAAATCTATTTAACCATTTATTCTATATAAACACACAATACAATAATGACCATGGAACTGTTAATCACTATTTGTTGCCCAACGCGTAAGGCTCCTACCCACTAGGCGACTTTTGAAGTTGGTGCCGACTTCGCAATTGGTCTTGACGATCAGTCTTGCCTTGCCATCGGGTCGGTGGTCCACACTAGTCGACTGGGAACATGCAGGGGTATGCGATTATCTGCGCCTTCTCTGAAAACTCGCCAAATCTCGCGGGAAAGCTGCTCACACTAATGGTTTCTGTAGGAAGAGATGCGGCAGACTGGTCCATACACTTGTCACATCCCATCATACTACCAGCATTCCTCTGAACCCAAGCCGTGAATAATTTCTTCAAGATACAAAGTCCTTTTTTTGTACTTGTTTGTAGAATTTGTAGAAATTCTTGACCTCAAACCCCATTGGTCATTCTTGATCTCAAATCTCATTGGCTGTTGGCAGTGTGTTGCCCCCCACACTATGCGAGTTGGGCCTGATAATATCAAACCGGTTTGAAAAAATCTTTTCCCTCCTGACCCTATGGGTGGGCGGCAAAATCACGTCTTGAGACCCCCCACACAGAGCTGACTTCAGCCCCGATTTCTCCCCCACCCCCCACCCAATTGAGTCGGCCAAGTCAGTTGGCCCTAGAATCGATGGGGTTGTCACCTAGTGGGTAGGAGCCTTTAGTTACCACAGCTGCTGACAGAAAGCCCTGAAGGCAAACTTCTCCCGTGTGCCACAACCGCTGCTTCCCGACAGAAGACCCGAGAACAGCGTAGCTGTCCTTTTCTCTGCCTGTACATATGGATGCAAAGAGTATCACAGGCGTAACTATTATATTTGATTGTATTTTGGATTAAATCGGTGTTGTGTGTGTATTATCCATTATAAGTTCCTTAGTGCGCAAGTGAGAGTGTGTTGGCCTGACTCATTCCAATAAACAGTAATCCCACTGATTCCTTCTCCTTTGTTAAAGTGATGTTTCATTTATTCCACATTCCTTTACGTCTAAACTTAATGACACGGTCAGAAAACCGTGTGGCTCCACTCTTAAGTAGTCCAAACTAAACTCCATAGTGCTCTGTTTACATGTCATCGCATCTTTTGTTAAAGGCATTTCCTTCAACAAAATAACAATAACTTGCATGTAATGCAGCACATTTTGGCTTAGCTCTGGGAATATATTTACAGGAATCAAGACAGGGTTATGCAAGTGACAATTATGTTATTTGAGTTCTGTTTCAGTCAGAAACATGCTTATCTTTCTGTAATAGTCAGAACTATTAATACTTATTATTACTTACTTATAGTAGACGATCGACATTGAAAGACAAAATGTATAATTTGTTATTTTAATCACATTGTTTTTGTGTTCCCAGTAATTCCGATGATGAATCTGGTAGTGGATCAGGCTCTGCATCGGGCTCTGGTTCGAGCTCTAGTTCCAGTTCAAGCAGCAGTACCCATTCAGGCAGCAGTGACTCAGGAAGTGGCTCAGACAGTGGCAGCCAATCAGATTCTGACTCGGGAAAATCCAAGGAGAAGATTGATCCACCAAACAAGTCAAACATTGATGGGGCAGATGTAGGTCAAAGTGTCTCTCAACTTCAGAGTTAAACAATGCATAAAGATGGAAACTTCATGAAGGGACACTATTGCTCAGTCCAAGATGGCTGCATACACACATAGAAATAGAATGGAATGATTACATACAGTTAATCTAAATATAATGTGTTTTAAAGTTATTTTTACTATTTGTAGTATTATTTATGAATATACTGTTTTAATATATTGATTCAGTCTAACTTCTTTGGTTACAGTTTTGGAAGTCCAACCCAAGTATCCTGGCAGTGCAAAGGTCAGCTATGCTCAGGAAACAGCAACTTCATCAGCAGCAACGGCAACAAAGCTCTTCAAATAGTGGATCTGACCAGGCAAGTAACTCTCCATTACTAATATTAAACACACTGTATGGCCAATATTGAGGTAGTGGATTATTTTTGTCAGAAAGGTTTTGGACTATCTTTAGAGGAAAATATTGATAGCACAATCAATACTGTTGGCAAATGTAAAACATGCAGAATTGTAATATTTAGTAAGTGTGAACAATTAACGTTCATGTATTCCAAGTCAAACCAGGCTAATTAATTGCATGCTTATCTTTTACAGGACTCCTCAAGCAGTGATGATTCAGACTCTTCGAGTGGATCCAAGAAAAGACACAATTCTCGCTCAGATTCTGGGTCTGCGTCCAATTCTGGTAGTGCATCTGGATCTGATTCATCAGGAGGGGAGAACAGTGATGAAACGGCATCTGATTATGAGCCAAGTAACAAAGTGAAAAGCAGGAGACCCCCAGCAAAGTAAGTTTAGCTTTATTAGCTGGCTAGTTGGGGCCTAACCACCCCAGTCACTTCCTACACACAGTGGTCCACCTTGCCTGGGAATCAGCTGGTCCGGATATAATAGTCTTAGTATGGTCATCTTAGTACAGGACAGGTGTTATGCTGATTTTAAAAGTTACTTTGTGATTGGCATGCCACTAAAATATTGCAGTACAACCTGTATTTTTAAGGTTGTGTTGATATTCTAACCCATGTATTGCCTCTTTTTTCTTTTTTTGTAGGGTGAACGCCAGAAATGGAAAGAAAACCAGCAATCAGAGGAAAGTCCATAAGGGGTCATCATCAGAAGACGACGACGATGCATACAAGAAGGCAATGTCGGCAGGACCTCGACGGCAAGCAACCGTTAACGTCAGCTACAAGGAAGATGAGGAGCAGAAGACGGACTCTGACGACCTGGTCGAGGTGCTCGGCGAGGACGTACCCCAGCCAGAGGAGGATGAGTTTGAAACCTTGGAAAGAGTGATGGAGAGTAGAATAGGAAGGAGAGGAGGTAAGGAACTTAAAGGAAGTAAAGGAATTTACTGGAAGGCGTGAAGAACATTGTGGCGTAAGTTGATTTCCTCACATGGATGAAATGTACAGCAACATTTTTGCCGACCCCTTTCTTTACAGCAACAGGAGGAACTACTACGGTTTATGCCATCGAAGCAGACGGGGACCCAAATGCCAACTTTAATCCCAACAAAGAGGCTGGTGAGACACAGTACCTGATGAAGTGGAAGAACTGGTCCCACATACACAACACCTGGGAGACGGAAGACACCCTGAAACTCCAGAATGTCAAGGGAATGAAGAAACTGGACAATTTTCAGAAAAAGGATCATGAGAAAAAGAAATGGTGAGTTCTGAATATATGCAGAAAAGGGACTCGCCTTTTCATACTTTATTAGATACAACTAAACCGTGAATGATGTCATTTCTTTGGGCTAAAAGGATGCTTCAAACGGCATTCGTTGACAAACGACAGCAAATGTCATTCCATTGATTATGCCTCTGATTATGTGCCTCCTGTGACAATACACGTATGTCGTGACAATACACACCATGACACAGCAGCTGGTTGGAAGTCATTTTGTAAAACATGTATGACATTGTTGGCCAACAGGGTTGTTGGATATACCATTGTTAATGTATACAGTTGCTATGTTATGTCAATCACCGAAAAGTACTGACATGTAGCCTACATGTCAGTACGCATGTGTGATGTATATGCTATATTACATTTAGGAGAGGATATTTAGAGAGAAAGGTCTGCGACTGTTGCATGCTGCCCGTAGTTATAAGTCGGCATCAACAGGGGCCGGAAATTGAAATGTAACCTAAATAAATTAGGCCTATATGTTCATATTATCGTGTTACCCATATGTTTATAAATTCTCTTAACTCTTAAAACTAGAGAAATGTAATATTAAACATTACAAAATGCATGTGCATATAAAAGCATGTGCTCCAAAGTAATTGCTTATATTGATTACCGTAGATGAATGCATTTATGCCTTCTTTCTACTTTTGTGTGCATTCATTTTGAAAGAAGAATCATTCCACTAAATTATTTAACCTGCTTGTTAATTAAATCATGTAGCTGAAGTCTCCCTGTAAGTCTCTTTGGATAAATGTATCTGCTAAATATAGTAGTAAATAGTAACAGCCAGCATAGGATGAGAGACTGGGATATTCATTTCTAGGAGCCTTCCCATAACCATAATACCTATCTAGGAATGTTCATTATTTATTATTTATTTATACAAAATAATTGAGACAGCCATGAAGACGCATCATGTAACCATTAATGCTGAGCCCGAATATTATAAATTATAAATATAAATATTTGGATATTCGTTTGTTAGGTAGGTATTCGAATCTCAATTCAGGATTCAAATGCTTTTTCTTTTTTTTAAATTAAAAAACATAACAGGTTGGTAATTTAATAAACATGAATAGAACAGGTAGCGATGTTTTTTCCTTTTATCCGTCACCCACAATAGCGCCTGTGTGATTTCTCTTCTGGTGAATAGCGCTAGTCCTGCCGTGCAATTTCATCCAAACTTTGCACAATGTTCAAACCACCCATTTGCTTTGTGATAATTAGAAGTAGGTCTACTCTCATATGAAAGCCGTGTGTTTGGAAACTTTTAGGCTACACTGAAGCTCCGCCATAACCGAGTCAGACTCGGACCAATGTGTGGATCTGAAAGGCACTGACATCCACGCATCAATCCTACATGATATTGTACCCTTTTGCCATTTTTATTCTATGCTCAATTTTCCCAGCACATCCAAAAAATAAACTAAATTAAAAATTACATTTTTAATAAGAAAAAATATTGCAGAAAACTGTTGCTTTAAAATATGAAATATTTAAATTTGCATTCTATTACATTGCGATGTCGGTTTGAATTCGATGAATCATTCAGCCCTATAAGCAATGCATTGAAACATGGTTTTGTACTCATGGACTGTCTTTCTGTATTTTCCTTCTGCTTAGGTTGAAGGCGGCGTCCCCAGAGGATGTGGAGTATTTCAACTGTCAGCAAGAACTCATGGATGATCTACACTCTCAGTATCAGCTTGTAGAAAGAATTATAGGTGCGCACTTGTTGACATATCGTACATATGGTGAACACATTTATGCTTATTGAGGTGATGTATTCCTTGACTTTTCAATTAATATTTTATTTTTAACAGGGCATTCAAACCAAAAATCTGCAGCTGGCTACCCAGATTATTTGTGCAAGTGGCAGGGCCTGCCCTACTCTGAATGTAGCTGGGAGGACGGAGCCCTCATAGCCAGGAAGTTTCAGATGTGTATAGATGATTACATGAGCAGGAATCATTCCAAAAACATTCCCTTCAGAGACTGCAAGGTTAGATCTCTTCTCAAAATCCTTCATTTCTTATTGGCTTTCCAATGGTTCAATAAAAAAAATAAAATGGAGACTAAATGATTAAATACTTTTAACAATGTTGATGCACAGCACAACATTTTGAAAAATCGACAAATTGAATTCCAAATGTCTGAAAATGACTGTAATGTTCACAATTACATTTGAAATTCCTGATTACATTACCCTAGATTGTCTTGTTTTAATAAGCAATTGCTGTACTTGTTTAGAAAAGCCTTTGGATAACAGATTTGTGTCAAATTTATAAAGGAATAATAATCCAAGAGTTCTCTTTCCAGGTGCTCAAGCAGAGGCCCAGGTTTATGCCCATGAAGAAGCAGCCATCCTATATAGGAGGTGATGGACTCGAGCTCAGAGACTATCAGTTTGATAGCTTGAACTGGATGGCCCACTCGTGGTGCAAGTATGATGAATTAAATCATTTCTATTCAACACTTGTCATATTGAGACTTTTAGACAAAATAATTTTAATGTTTTTTTTTTTTAACCTTTTTTATACCTTTTGTGTTAAGACAGGATTTCAGGTCCCATCCAAATGTGCACCCAAAACAACTATTTAATAGGAATTGATACGATGCGTTGCTGATTGCATATCGATGAAGAACTAAACTGTTGTTTAGTTCTTCATCGATATGTCGATACATCGATACATGTAAACTGTACTGGCTGTTTGGTTAGAACAGATATTTCTCTTGTATGATTGGACATGGCAGACCTGGTTTACTTGCAAATTGGTAAACCAAATCCCCCTTTCACTCTAGATTTCTCAGGATACTCATTTGTTTACTTAAAGGGTGCAATCATAAAAATGATCATTTGTCTGCAGCATGTAAAACAGTTGATGTAAAACTTCGGGGACAGCACTAAATGAGGGTCTCATTTCATTCATTCAATAATACTGTAGCTTTATGTTGAACTCTCTTCAAAATCAAGCCAAAAGGGTCCTACCCGGTGCTAGATGTACCTAATAAAATACCCAACAATTGGTGAAAGCGTGTGTGAGAAAATGTTCATTAATGTGTAAAGCAATGGATGGATGCCTCCTAACATCTTTGCTAACATTTATATTCCTTCACCTGCTTCCCATTCATTTCCAGAGGCAACAGTTGCATTCTTGCTGATGAGATGGGCTTGGGGAAGACGATCCAGACCATTAGTTTCCTTAACTACCTGTTCCATGAACACCAACTGTATGGACCCTTCTTGCTCGTGGTGCCTCTGTCCACATTGACCTCATGGCAAAGGGAAATTCATCTCTGGGCTCCAATGATGAATGTTGTTGTCTATCTTGGAGACATCAGCAGTAGAAACATGGTATGTCAAACTTTCATGACTTCAGTGGTTTTTACTTTTATTACAATTAATTTATAAAGATTGTAAATTGATAGTCATTTAGCAGATGCTTTCATCTAGGGGTGGGGAAAAAATACAGCATAATATCGCAATATTTTGTGTGGCAATATTATATTGATACACGAATGCCAAGTATCAGTCTTTTATTGCAAATACAAATTACAGCTTTTGGTACTAGAATTGTCCCAGTATGGCAGCCTCATATCCTTCTCCGATATTATGTTGGATGTGTCGCAGTTTAATGACTACCGCATTCGTTTTTCCTTTGTTCATGTGTGTGTTTATGAAACGTATGCGAGTTCATATATTTACTTTGTTTGTGACAAGTTTGTTTCATATTGATTGATATTCGGAAGATGGGAAACGACAGAGCTTGTTAAGTATCTGATTTGTAATCAGTTTCCTGATTGAGATTAACGTTTATAAGTGTATATTGGTTCAACTTAGACCATGTTCACCCTGTAGTGCAGTGAGATGAGAGCCTACAGTGTTTGATGTATATTTAGCACTGCCTTACCTGCCATCTTATTAACCCCTGATAGTGGGATGATCATGTTAATATTGTAGTGATTCTAGTGATGGTCTAATACATGCGTTACCGTTACTGTTTCTTGCAGACCCCACACACACCCAACCCAATTACCTACATACCTACACACCAGACTCACGCATCCACACACATCTCCCATATACTGATGTTCACACCCCCCCCCCCCCCACAAGTTCAAGGGCTAATAAAGAAGATTAAGGGAAATATTGCTTCCAAGAGCCTGATTCTCTGACCGGAATCTCTGTCCATCATCAGCCACCTCAGCCAGCAAGCTTTAAACGAGGTTCCCCATCGAATAAGAATAATAAAATCGATTGCTTATTCAGTCCACTAGATGGTGCCGAGTTGTTTTCTGGTGAGGTCAGAGGTCTGATTGAAATCAGATGAACAGACTGAAAACTTTATCTTATTAGATAAAACAGATGTTGACAACGTTTTCCTTTGGGGACATAATTTGCAGTTGAAAAAGGTAATGAATATGTTATCGTAATACTCGGCATATCGCAAAAAATGTTCAAATCGCAATAATATTGTATCGTGACTTAAGTATTGTGATAGTGTCATGGTGATAATATCGTATCATCATTCTCACCCCTACTTTCAAATCTACGCCATCTAAGCCAAATCTACAACCCATAATGTCTGCGTCTCCATTGTCGTGGTCCAGATGTAATTTAATCAATTAGGTGAATCAAGTTGGGTCGTTTCAGTAATGACCATATGTTACTATGGCTGACTGGTTGTTGCTTTCTGCCAACTTGAGAGTTAAATATATTTCTAGTTTTATAATAAGTAATGACTAATTAGTTAATGTATAATCATTTTAGATGAACAGTGTATTCAAAGAGGCCAATGTGATTGTTGTTTTTTTTGTCATTTATTTGTTATAGATCAGAACCCATGAGTGGATGCATGTCCAGAACAAGAGACTGAAATTCAACATCCTGCTCACAACGTATGAAATCCTCCTGAAAGACAAAGTAAGCAACTACTCTAAATCCATTACACGCTGTTGTTTGCTTCACAAATGACCCATTAGGCGGTGCGTTTATTGCTGCTTTCTGATCCTGAACGATGAGGTAGAGATAGTGGTAAGCGTAATGTCGTCACATTCCACCTCGCTAGTCGTTCCTGGGCTGCGTGAACTGGGCCTTCATTGGCGTCGACGAGGCGCACAGGCTGAAGAACGATGACTCCCTCCTCTACAAGACCATGATGGACTTCAAATCCAACCATAGGTTGCTGATTACTGGAACACCCCTGCAGAACTCTCTAAAAGAGCTCTGGTCCCTGCTGCACTTCATTATGCCTGACAAGTAGGTCATCATCTCACTATCCTTAAAACTGAGATCATGTTTTTAAAGATGATAATTTATCAGCATGTCAAAAACTGGCACCAAAATATGGGAACAGAAGTAAATACAGTTGCCGTTAATTCATTTATGCCAATTAGACCATGCAACAGCTGCAATTACCAGTTCCACCAGAGGTAATGCTGCCTCTGAGATTCACTTGCAGTTGTTATTCTTACTTTAAATCACACATTACCATCTTTGTCTTTTGAATAAATGATGAGTTCTCGTGTGTTTTTATTAAAAGATCAGTATTGTTCACTCTCCTAAAAGCAAAGGTGAACTGGTCTCTCCTCTGTCTAGGTTCCACTCTTGGGAAATGTTTGAGGAAGACCATGGCAAGGGGCGAGACTCTGGCTACACCAGTCTACACAAGGAGCTGGAGCCTTTTCTACTGCGGAGAGTCAAGAAAGATGTAGAAAAATCTCTTCCTGCAAAAGTAGAGCAAATCCTCCGAGTGGAGATGAGCGCTATTCAGAAACAGTACTACAAGTAAGCGCATTTTAACATGACTTGGATATCAAGTACAAAAAGTCAATGAAATCATCAAACTAAATTCTTGCTGACACTTGAAACGCACCCAGTGGCATTATGTCTTACAGTACAGTTAATAGGTTCTGCAAACATTGCTTTGGATTTAGTTTCATATTTTTTATTCAACATGTATTTATTACAACAGCAGGACATGAAGGTAGTGTTTTGCAAACTGCAGCTTTTCTTTTTTTTCTTTCTTTTCTTTTTTTTACAAACTGCTGATGTAAACGTGTGATAAATAGCCTTATCATATTTGATGGGCCCAAAGGCATAACCAGTATAACTGGTGCTTGAATGTATTTTGCTAAGTGAAACTAAATGTGTGTGTGTGAGATCAGGTGGATCCTGACAAGGAACTACAAGGCTCTCAGTAAAGGTGTTAAGGGCAGCACCTCAGGATTCCTCAACATCGTCATGGAGCTCAAGAAGTGCTGTAACCACTGCTACCTTATCAAGCCACCTGAGGACAATGAGTTCTACAGCAGAGCCGAGGCCTTACAGGTATTATTGTTGGGGGCCGGCCTTTTGTATTCCACTAAAACGAATGACCGATAATATCATTTAATATAATCTTGAGTCCCGAGATTAACATCAACTTCAATTCATCGCATGTAATCGCATTGTCCCGTTTGTTAATCTGCTTGGTGTTAATTAACCATTACATCTGTTTTCCAATCTCCAGCACTTGATCAGAAGCAGCGGTAAGCTGGTTCTGCTGGACAAGCTGCTGGTGCGTCTTAAGGAGCGCGGCCACCGCGTGCTCATCTTCTCTCAGATGGTCCGGATGCTGGACATCTTGGCTGAGTACCTGAAGAGCCGTCAGTTTTTGTTCCAGGTCAGTATGTACACTTGACACAGTTGTGTGTGTTTGTCCACCTACTTGTCTATATTCTAACTATATACGTTTGTCTTTTTTAGAGATTAGATGGCTCCATAAAGGGAGAGATAAGGAAGCAGGCGTTGGACCATTTCAATGCTGAGGGGTCAGAGGTCAGTAAATACGCAATGCATGCAAGTATACAAAAGGTTCAGGAAAATGTCTTGCCATTTCCTCTAAATACTTTGTGTCTGCTCCCAGGATTTCTGCTTTCTGTTGTCAACGCGGGCCGGTGGCCTGGGCATCAACTTGGCCTCGGCCGACACAGTAGTCATCTTCGACTCGGACTGGAACCCCCAGAACGACCTCCAGGCCCAGGCCAGGGCTCATCGCATTGGACAAAAGAGACAGGTGCGCAAGAGTTGCCAAA
>OMKN01013224.1:0-14380 GCA_900302345.1 Melanonus zugmayeri | reverse complement strand
ATCCAACTGTTCACTTCTCTTTACAACAAATATCTGACATGAATTTAAATCTTTAAGCCTTTCTCCATCTCCCCCTAGCGTGGACATACAACACTGCGCTGCTTTATGCGCGCCTCTGCGCTGAAAGGAAGAGACTGTCAAGAGAGAGAGAGAGAGAGAGAGAGAGAGAGAGAGAGAGAGGGAGAGAGAGAGAGATAATTATAGAGGTAGAGAGAGACGAGAGAGAGGTAGAGAATTATAGAGGCAGAGAGAGAGCTAGAGAGAGAGTGAGAGAGCTAGAGCGAGAGCTAGAGCGAGAGCTAGAGAGAGAGAGACACAGAGAGAGAGAGAGAGGGGGAGAGAGAGGCCCCTCCCCCAGATGACATCAGTCTGTAGTGAAGCGGAGCTACAACTCTCATCATTTGTATTGAGGTCTGCGGAGCTGCGCTGCTGCCGCTCGTCGCGCACAACTCGTAGCTGTGCATATAAAGTGCGTTAGTAAATATACTAACATCACAGATAGCTCTTGAATGGGGGCTATCCGGATCTGAATTTAAACCCCAATAACCCGGATTGGATTATTTCATTTACTAGTATTTTATTTTTGTGTTGCCCTAAAAAGCTATTTTAAGCGGATACCGGTTTTTGGGGTTGATTGTAGAGGTAAGTGTTTCTTGGCTTGGCTTGTCATGATTTGGACTATTCGTCGATCTTCTTTTTTTGGGGTGGGGTTTACTTTGAAAATGAAGAGAAAAAAGAAATCCCCACAGTGGGAATGAGTAGATTATGTCAAATCATTCATCCTTTTTTCGCGGGAGGTGTCGCGAATTATTTCCCCCTGATTACAGGGTTGAGTAGATCCTCCGCACACTGGGAGAAGTAAAGAAAATAAACAAAGTATCGTACTTTTCTGCACAAAACACACCTTTCGTGGTTCACGTCAAAAACCGCGATGCGCATTTCATTAGATAAATGAGAAAGGAGCAGAAGGCGGTGATCCGTGTCTCTCTTGTCTCTGCTGGGTCCATCTCCACCAGACCTCCGCTTGGATCGTCTCTAGTTGTTTCCCCTCCTCATCATAACACAGCCGGTGGTCTTAGCCTACATGTCTCCTGCAGATCACTCTTGTTTAAACCCCACTGCTTTTTGCCAAAGGCATATTATGACAACAAAAAAGGAGCAACATGGATCTTGACATTTTATGAGCCTTTTTTTGGCACGACACAGTCCTTAATTTATACAAAAGCTAAAAAAAATAAAAAAAAATAAAGAAAAGGAAAAGTAGTTAAGGGTGTTGAAGGGTTTACTACATTAGGGAGTGTGTGATATGTGGGGAATATGTCCTTGTCATCTCAAACGGGAAAGCCGCTCCGGAGCCGCGGAGGGCAGCCGAGTCCTCACTGCGTCCCCCTCACTGCGTCTATCGGGGGGCGTTTATCTCCCCCCGACTTCGCCAAAACAAACGAGTTGGGCACAGTTTGCTTTATTTCTATTTTTATCTCTTTCTCCATATTTCCTAATGAGTGAAACGTAGGGTCCGCGAGTGACAGCCCTTTGCAGCGCACGTCCCGTCGGCTCAGAGTGGCGCAGTCCACAGTCTGGTTGTTTAGTTGTTTTCCCCTCACGATGGGCCCTGCGTGCCGTGGGATGTTATATTATATTATATTATATTACATTTTAATGCACCAGCAGCTCGCATGTCAAGGCGATGAGCAATAGGCCTAACTAACCCGGTGATCCACACGTAACAGCACACGCGTTAAATCAACTAGGCCTGTGTGACGCTGGGCCACACATGACACAACGTTTACACCAGAGGATGATTGTGATATAACGATACACCACGTTACCGTGCTGCGAGGTTTACATGGAGATTTACTTCAGCAGCTTATACAGGCAGAAGGTTTACCAACGTAATCTCAGTGTTATGTTGCAAGTAAATTAAAATCCTGCGCAGCTTGGATTCATTTGCACAATTGAGACACTTATTTATCCTTCATCCAGCTAATTTGCAGTAGGCCTATTCTGCAATCCAATATGTGTCCCCTATCCTTTACTTAGTATGTGCATCTATAATGGTTGCATTAATTAATTAATTTGACAATGCTAGGATTTTTTAGGATTTGTATTATTTCAATTGATGATGGACAACAGTTCCTAAAGCCCTAGGCAATTGTCAATCAACAAATTGACCTGTCATGTGAATCAGTTTAGAGACCAAAGAAATACATATCCTGTTTAACATGGTAGACATGAGGACAGCCTCGATTGTCCTCGGTGTTGAAGGCCCCAGGCACAAATCCCCAGTCAACTGCTTTCAAAGGGAATTTGCATTTGGGATTAAGAACCAGCTAGAACACAAGAGATTTCCAGAGAAGTTAAAACCTCAGTGTCAATGGTTTGCTTTAATTTGCGTTAACCTTTTAGTTTGACTTTGTTGTACGTGAGGAGTATGCAATACACATCCCCTTTTGTAGTAGGCCTTCTTTAAAATTAAATAATATTTAACATGTAATCCATTACCTATCCAATATTTGGTGCATTATACATTTAGCTTAGCCTATTGCAAAGCCTCAAAGAAAAATTATCTATCTTTTACTGTCACTAAAACACTATACGCAGAACAACTAGGTATACAACTAGGTGTATACAACTCTACACATAAAAGTAAAATAAACTGTCAATAGGCTAACATAAAAAGCAAACTCATATCAGGTTGGGGGGGGGGCGTTGTGGCATTTTTTCATCTGCCTTGAAGCCTAACAGGGGTCTCGGTTGGTCACACACTACCAGTCGGTTGTGTATAGCGTGTGTGCCTGTCACACACACACACACACACATACATCTCTCTGCACACACACACATACACACACACACGTCTTATCTTGCAGTGCCTACCACCCCCATGTGGGGAAAAAAACATTGCAGCTGCTACATATCCATCCTTTCAGCCTGTTACAATGGAGAGCCCCCCTGTCTGTCCGGCAACTCCCCTCCACCGTTAACGGCCCAGCAAGAGTATCATCTGCTCAGCCCAGCCAAAGACAGCAGCAGGGGTTGGGTTGGGGGTGGGGGCACAGTCTTACCTAACAAAATCTGACATGACTAAACTCAAGATAGATAAATGGAGTTGTGTGTTTGCAATCCGCCGCTGTCCTGTGTGCCTGCCCATGTATTCAGACACTATGAATGCTCCATTGTGTCTCAGTGGCGTTGTAGGCCCGTGTCTGGACTAGCTTGACACAACTCAAGTTGTTGTGACAGAAGTAGGTGTTGGGTTGAGGTGTAATCCCTAGTCATATACACTACATGTCATATGCAAGTAATTACACCAAAATAGAAACGTGAAATGGCAACAAATGTCAGTTAAATTCATGTATGATATTCTTCTGTATCTAGGGAGTTTTAGAGACAATGACAGTGATGGTCTTGAAAACACAATCTTAACACTATGGTTGAACTGTGTTTCATAATGACGTGTTTACCCAATCCCTACTGATCCAGGGAAAATGATTCAGCAATGCTATAGGCATGACAAATGTTCAACCCGGACATATGCCAAAAGCCTATAATAACAAAATCAACAGACCAAATACATCAAGCAGCCATGTTTCAAATTAAATTTTGAAATCCTTCAATTATGCCTTTTTTTCTTCCCAGTGAATAGAATACATGTAATATTATCCTATACCTTATAAAACTAAAAGCTATTAAACTCAACCTTTTTTTTTTTGACAGGCATGCATGAAATCATTTCTTCTGTGGCTTTTTTTCCAGAAGCATTTCTTTCTCAGTTCATGACTAGGGGGCACAGAGTATCAGGCCTTGTTATTTCAGGCTAATATGTAGTGCATTTAAGCGTGTTGAGCTAACAATGGCTATCGGTATCTGGCTTTGTTTGCCGCACACTCCCCACTAAAAGGTACCTAGCTACTAGATGTACACACACACACACACACACTTTTTCGAGGATGCTCAATTTAAATTTGCCAGTTCATTTTAAATTCAGTGGAGGAAATCTCCTGGAAACTAGAAAAGCCTGTTAGAACGATGGAGAAAGACATCCATCACCAAAACAGTATCTCAACTACTGTTCTTTAAAACACGGGTGTGTGAGCGTGTGTGACTGTGTGTACACAGTATGATTGCATTTCATGTCACATGCTGTCAAAAGTAGAACATATAACCAAAATAATGACTTTTTTTCTTCTTGACATGGACTCTCATCATTCATCATTCCATTGTCCAAATGTGCTTTGTGCAGGCATGTACTTTGGCACTCCACGTATACACTACTCTGTACTCTCTGCTGTAATCTGATGAGTGTGGAGTGAAAACAAGCCTGATGGACTTGGTTTTAAGAAAAAAAAACACACAACTCAGCTAATTCGCCCACACACTATTGTCACACATTGTTGTCACGCGTGTTACCACTCGATGTTACCACAGAACAACATCGCATTGACAGGGTTTTAAATTACCATTCAAGCTTCGATTAAGGTTAGTGAGTGTCACGGTGGGGAACGAAAGGGCACAATGCATATGAATTATTTGGTCATTATATTCCAACGTATATGCAGAGAGCTGACCCGTCATAACCCATGCGATACATTATTCCACATGGCAGTTAGGTTTGCTGGGTTCCTTCAGTGTGTGGACATGTATATTTTCATGGAGAGTTTAGGTATTCAAATCAGGACTGCAGACTGTACTAAATGTATTTAGAGGTAAATTAACTTAACAAAATGGATGAAGTGGACATGAAATGAAATATTTAAATGAAAATATCTTGAGTAATTGCTGTATTTAAATTATTTCCAAACAGTGAAACCAATTTTAACCATCGCCTTGTGGGACTCCTGTTTTCCCCCCAGTCCGACAGAGGTCATATCTGTTTTGTTTTTTTCTTCCCCTGACTCTAATCCACTACTAATGCAATACTGGCTGGACGGCACATGTTTAAATGGACAAGAAAGGATAGGGTGCTGTTGTAATAGAGTTACAAGGTCCTCAATGTCCTAATCCTCTCCTTGTCATTGGCTACATTTTAAATGGCTGGCCATGTTGTCCATCATTTACCTTTTAAGTGTATTGCGATCCATAGAGGCAGCCAGCAACACACAGCGTGAGGTTATGTGTAAGGACACCAGCCATTGTGTTGCCAGAGGAAACCTGGTGTTTTCTTTGGGCAAGGAAATTCTATTTTTACATGGAGTGTGGTATTCACAGATTTAATTGTGTTAATTATGTGAAAACTATGCATAATATAATACATTTAAAAAATGGAATTCAAAACTTGGATGGATAATATCACAATGGATATTTAAAGTTGTGCATTTGATTTAAAGAAGTTGCAACTGTAACAATCACATGGGCCTTGGGTTATAATTCATCAGGGACAGACAAAGCTTATTTTAAAGGCATTTTAAACGCAGAGTTTTTTTGTTTTGTAACAGAAAACAAGCTATCTTATGAACAGAATGCAACTGAACAGAGGGTCCCACCCAAACCCGTTGTATCAAGGTCTGGACAACTCTAGCCTTTCATATGCATAAGTGACACTTGCAGAACCGTAGGGAACAATGGCATTCTTCCAGAGCTAGGGGTTGTAAAAGGTCAGACTGAGAGGAAATTGTCTATTTTTGTGCTCACAATGTTAGATAAGCAGGGTTAAATTATACAATATATTACACATTCGAACATGGCATTCAACTGGGATATTTTGGCAAATGAGGAGATCCCTAGGTATATGTAAACTTAATTAGGTTTTAGAGCTCTACACCCTTAAAAATAACACTCAATACACACGAGGATTCACATGTTATATTAAAAAAGAAAATGACTGAGATTAGCACATAAATGTTGAAGGAACTTATCAACAAATGACCTGGATTTAAATGAAAAAAATGTTATAGCTGGAAAATAATTCTTATGTCTGCTTGTCTTTTATTTTTTTCAGAGGTCTAACCTAGTCGTGGGGATGGAAGTTAGAAAATAACGCATGAGCCAAGCTGTGGATGTGTGAGCTGGACTGTACCAGAAAGGATATCCAGCCCAGCCCTGTTGACACCGGGTGCCTACTTCAAGGAGAGGGACCAGGGCCTCTGGATTACCGGACTCAAGGAGGCAGGAGAGGATTGTGCTTTACCTGGAAGACCTAGAGTATACAAGCCAAACAGGCCTGGGATTGAGGCCTGTGGCACAGGACGTCGGCATGGTTCAGCCCAGCTTTGTGTCCACTCACCATGACTGCTAGGTCCAAGGAGCTAAAGGATCCGTTGCTACAGCTAACCCCTATTTACAGAGGAGCAAATATCAAACGGCCAAAAAACTAATTTGGGGTCACGGCCCTGAACAAAAAAAAGAACAGGAATCAGGAGTTTTAATATTATCTGGTGATTGCATGCTTTGTCACCGAGTGGGGATGCCTTTTGGCTGGGCTTATCTGCCATGGTAAAAGCTTTGAAAGCATGAGCTCCTGACAACAGAGTGGAAGTCATCGGTCGAACAAGGATCCAGCTCAGCAAACACTGACCTGGTCAGGATTTCACGATAAACCCCCTCCCGAGAAACTTTGCTTTTGAAGAGGATCAGAACAAATTTGGGAGAAAATCTTTATTGGATTTTGTCGGCTTGAAAGGATTTACCTTCCACCTCTCGGACGACAGTTACGGTAAATATGGACCATTGTTTTGTTTTTTTCACTTCAAAACACAATTTCTAATGAGACATGCAGGAAGAGAGGTCATGACAGGAATGCATAATGAAAGTGATACATCAGCATTAGGCTAATTAATAGGGAACTACACTCCAATAGTCAGGGAAAAAAGACAGCCAGTTGGCACCTTCTCTGTTAATTTCAAGGCATAAATTAGCACTGACTAAATTACTGAATTAACTATATGAAATGTGTGAATGAAATACAAGACATTTAGAACACAACAGCCACCCCTTTGAATACCAAGTCATAGTAAAGATTAATGAATGCAATTCTTTGTAAGAACAAAAAGTGCAAATTTGCTATCCAAGTCCATGAGTGTGTGCGTTGCTGCAATCAGTAGTTTGAGTGAAAAGCATAACATTCCTCAGATGGCTCGCGCTGCTCGTATTACTCTGAGACAGAATAGCACCTCATTTCTCATCTGTCGAGTGAGAATTTCCTACCTATCCAGAAGCCAGATAAAACCTGAGAATTTGAATGGGAAAGGAGATGATTTAACACACAGTTGCACAACACTTCCAACAACAAAGGCTGACTTTGTTCACTCTCACAGTCACTGTGCTATGAAAGGCAGCCTTGAGATACAGAATTGTGTAAAACAACTAGGGACTGCTATTACATTCTGCAAGCCCAGGTCAAAAGCCAAAGAACAGAACTTTTTTCTTCTTCTCACATATCGTGTTAAGAAAATCTTAACACAACCACACACCTCTATAATGCACATGTATTCAGTTAAAATTAAATCATCACACTAAATTAAATGGATAAATCTGCAGGCAACCTGTTCAAACAAACTGCAACTGTGAAAAAAGCATTTTGTCTCATTTAAAGTGCATTAAACACACCCTTGTTTCTCCTCCTTAGGGACTCGTGAGTGATTAGCCTGCCAACCTGCAACAGCTTCAAGATGGTGCCTCAATGCAAGGCCTTCATTCTCTTCCTCGTCCGTGTCGGGCTCCTCCTGGGGCTCGCCAACCCCCTGGTGACCTCGGCGTCGTGTCCCTCGTCCTGCCGCTGTGACGGCACCTTCATCTACTGTAATGACCGTGGTCTGACCTCCATTCCTCTCGGCATACCCCTGGATGCTACAGTACTCTTTCTGCAAAACAACCGCATTAAAAGCTCTGGTATTCCCACAGAGCTTCAGAGGCTGTCCAATGTGGAGAAGATCTATCTGTACTGCAACAATCTGGACGAGTTCCCCGCTAACCTTCCGTTGGGCGTCAAAGAGCTTCACCTTCAGGAGAACAACATTCGGATGATCACCCACACCTCTTTAGCCCAGATCCCTTACATTGAGGAGCTGCATCTTGATGACAACTCTGTTTCGGCAGTGAGCATTGAGGAGGGTGCATTCAGGGACAGCAACCACCTCAGACTGCTGTTTCTCTCCCGGAACCACCTGAGCACCATCCCTTCAGGCCTGCCCATGACCATCGAGGAGCTGCGCTTTGACGACAACCGCATCTCCTCCATCTCAGAGCAGTCCCTGCAAGATCTAATCAACCTGAAGCGGCTGGTCCTGGATGGTAACCTGCTCAACAACCGTGGGATTGGGGAAATGGCTTTCCTGAACCTGATCAATTTGACTGAGCTCTCACTAGTGAGGAACTCTCTGACGTCTCCCCCAGCAAATCTGCCAGGAACTAGTTTGGAGAAGTTGCAGTTGCAAGATAATCACATTAATAGGGTTCCGCCTGGGGCTTTTGCCTTCCTCAGGCAGTTGTATCGGCTGGACTTGTCTGGTAACAACCTGAGCAGCCTCCCGCAGGGTGTGTTTGAAGACCTGGATAATCTCACACAGCTCCTGCTACGCAACAACCCATGGCAGTGCACGTGCAGGATGAAATGGGTGCGTGACTGGCTACGGTCCTTGCCTACTAAGGTGAATGTACGCGGCTTCATGTGCCAGGGCCCTGATAAGGTCAAGGGCATGGCCATTAAAGACCTTTCTACAGACATGTTTGATTGCACAGACACAGAATTCAGCCCAACCTATGAGACAAGCACAGTCTCCAACACTTTTCCCCCTTCTCAGCCGCAGTGGCCCATATATGTGACTAAAAGGCCTGTGGTGAAAGGACCTGGCATAAGTAGAAACTACCACAGCACTACCACATCTTCAGGCAAGAAGATGATCACCATCAGTGTGAAATCGACCAGTGTGGATACAGTGCACATATCTTGGAGGGTGTCACAGCCTATGACTGCCCTACGGCTCAGCTGGCTGAAGCTGGGACACAGCCCTGCCTTTGGCTCGATCACTGAGACCATTGTGCAGGGGGAGACAACAGAGTATCTGCTCACTGCGCTGGAGCCAGAGTCTTCCTATAGGATATGCATGGTTCCCATGGAGACCAGCAACATTTACCTGTCAGATGAGAAGCCCGTTTGCATCGAGACAGAGACTGGCTCTCACAAATCATACAACCCCACAACAACGTTGAACAGAGAGCAGGAGAAGGAGCCTTACAAAAATACCAGTCTGCCTTTGGCTGCTATCATTGGAGGGGCTGTGGCTCTCTTGGCAATAATTGTGTTGGCCCTGGTGTGCTGGTACGTCCACAGGAACGGTTCCATCTTTTCCAGGAACTGCACCTACAATAAAGGTCGGAGGAGGAAGGACGACTATGCTGAGGCGGGTACCAAGAAGGACAACTCCATTCTGGAAATAAGGGAGACTTCCTTTCAAATGATACCTATAAACCACCTGCCTGTGTCCAAGGAGGAGTTTGTGATACACACAATCTTCCCACCCAACGGCCTGAGTTTGTACAAAACCCCACACAGCGATAACAGTATTAACAACAGGAGCTACAGAGACAGTGGAATACCAGATTCAGATCATTCCCATTCATGATATTACGCGTGGACATTCATAATTGAGTGCATAACGTAAACAGAGTGGAAAGACTTCTACAAACACACTGGATCTATAAGACTAAGAAAGCAATGTTCTGTACATTTGCCATATAATTTATATTTAAGGACATTTTATGAAGATGAAGAACGTTCCAATTGCAGGCCACTGGTTCATCAGTGAGTGTTGTAACTAACTGCAATTCTATATTTTAGGAATTTGTAGTAATTTGTACTGTATTTCCGTTGCTTAAGGTTACCGACCAACTAAAAAGAAACTCTGTTCTACTGAGATATGATGACTTGTCAACTGTGAAAGTGGGTTTTCATTGCTGTGTTGAACAATCAGACTTTAGAAAACCTTGTAGTATAAGCACAGGTCATATTCTAACTTTGTGGCTGTTGGTAAAACAAAAAGGCAAAAAAAAAAGAAATTACATAAAATAAGGCACATCTGATCAAGTAATAGGCAAAGCGGGCATGCTGCTTACCTAAAGGCTTTGCAGACGGTAGCTATGCCCCAGAGACAAAATAAATGTTAATTCTGGTCATCTAGTATTAAAGTGGGATGGGGGCAGAGACCCGTAGAGACGCGGTGCTTTCGTTCAGTTTTTTTCCAGTGTGTGAAGTATTACTTTTCTGATTGTAAGAAGCAGAAGCATTACAGAACAGTAACCCATGTGGGGTTATCGTGTTCCAGAAAGGCCTGTGAGCCACAGCACAGGGCAAATAAAGCACACCAACCCAAGAAACTCTCTCTGCTTCTCAATTATAAGTAGAGTCAAAAGACTGACACAGGATTCCGCCCACTATCTATTTGTACAAGCCAACAAAGGCCAAACTACAATGGTGACATTCTTTAGTACCGTGTACCATGCGTCACTTTAGACACCCGGGCAGAGAAAGTAAAAATGTGTTGGCTTTCATTAGAACACCACAGTGTCAGCAACTCCTTGTTATAAGTATTATTTTTTCTATTATTTACAATTTCACAATTTTATGTTGCCACAGTTTAAAAAGAATTGTTCTTTACAATGGAAAACCAAAGTGCATTGTATGCCCTTTGGCCAGTCTTGTATGTGCCTTGATCCAATGCTTATTGTATTTAGCTTTTTAAGAAACCAGTGACTTTTTTCATACACACTCGAATATGAGAGATATTGGTCATATTGCAGAATAAAAGTGGACAAAAATGATGGCTTGTTTTCTCTTTTGTCAATGAAAGACGACCTGGGCTATTTGATTTAAACTACCAGTAACCATTAATCCTTCTGCTGTCTTTGTGCAAATCTTAAACTGGAGTACCCCAGAGTAAATATGGTTCAATGGGGTGTATTTATTTATTCTTATATTAAATGAGCGCCAAGACACATTGCCTTGAAATGCGATAAACAGATGGGACCATGTTTCCATCCTTTACAGTAACTGCAGCACAGCAGAGAGTCCTCAGAGTCCCCAAAATAAAATAAAAACGGGGCCTAGTCCTTCCTAGATGTAGTGCAATGCTGAGGGAAAACTAATATTGTTCTCAAAACATGCCGTTCCACTCCACGGGCGCTCTCACAGACACAACATCTGCTTCCGGCTGCTGTTCTTTCGCGCAGTGAGGCCATGTGTGACTTATCCGATTGGCCGGAGAGGAAAAAAAAGAAAAAGACAAACGCCGGTAGAGTAAAACGAGGCCTGTGGAGAGACGGGAGTCCATGATGGGCCTCAGAGGCACGAGTGCAAAGGAAAGCGAATGACACGCCACCATATGGAGGGTGGTACAAGCATACTACAGGGGGAAGCATAGTCACCGCAAGGGCGACAAAGAATACAGGCCTATACACCACTTGTCCACCCCTCTGGCAGTGTATTTAATAACACGGCCAGAGCATACTAAGGTTAGGACCTGCAAACGTGTTTAATCAAAGAAAAAACTAATACCCTGAAATAGAACAATTTAAAGCCAAATTACACATACATTCAACGTGTAAGGTTATTAATTTGAGGCGTTTTAAGTCTGGCAGCCATAGCTACTAATGTGCACAAAGCCTGCATCACCACTCTCAAGATCTAAACACAGCTAAAGCTGTAATTACAGAATGGAAGCTGCTTAAATCTGTACAAGCAATTGAAAGCTTTACTGTATACCAATATACTGTACGCCGATGGACTCGAATGTCAGACCAACTCAGCGTGAAATGGAAGGAAATGGATGGAAATGGATGGACCGTTTTGACGGTGGTGAGAAGTTGAAATCAAACTGTTCAAGAAATCCCCTAAAGCTTCCTGGTCATTGAGGGTACGAAGACAGATGAACACAAACACAACCAATACTGGGCTTATACAATGTCATGTAAAAGCCACAGTGCAATATCAGTCATCGGTGCAAAAGGACAGAACAGCATTATGGGAAACCTGATTGTCACTACTACATGTTCCCCCAATCTTCTGAAATCTTCAGAAAATGTTTAGTGTGCTTTTCATTCAGCTTTTTGTATCTCTACACTTGCTATAGGCTAATTGTTGTGTCCAGTCTAATAGCATCGTTTGTCTTTGGAGAGAGCAAATGTTTGTTTTTGCACACAATAGAACAAACACACAAAAAAAAGAAAGCAGCGTATCAAGCCCCCCAAAAACCCAAACATCAGTTTGTATCACTAGAGACACACATATACACTAAAGCCACTTATTCGCAGTATTCATATAAGCATGGTCCTTGGTAGCAGCCTAGCTGCGGAACAGTATGCAATATTGTTCTCTCATGGTTGTTCTGCATTAACCCCTCGCCCATCCTAATGAATGGGGCGCATTTGTAATTGATGCATCTATCATCTGTCCTGAGATCTATTGCTGAAGAAGAAAACCCTATACTGATTACATCATTTCAGTTTCTTTGGTCAAGACAGAAGCCTTTCAAGATGCCTTCTGCCATACAGACTAGACTGATAGTGGGCTATCAGTTACTGAGGGGCTATCCGTTGTAAGCACAATACCCTGCTAATATCACAATGACTTTAGTGACCACTTTTCATTTCTGAGAAAGAACAATCTGCTCTTCACCTGTGATGAATTACAGCTGTGGCCAAGCTGCCAAAAAAAAGGAATGTTATTGTTAGTGTGAATTAAGTCAAATTCCTCAAGGAAAACTAATGAACAACTCAGAGAAGCATACATTAAACAGAGCAGGTCTTTGTCTTATTCTGGGGCGGTGGGGAGTGTTCTAAAGTATGAAGTAAAATTAATGAACACGCCTGCTGACAACCCTATACGACCCTCAGCCATCTCACATGACCCCTTAACCAATCTCTCCTTCTAAACAATGCCCCGTAATCACTCACACATTCTCAGCTTGGCAAAGTCATCAAACAACACAACACACCACATGCTTTTCTTTCTTCTGTGTGACACACACACACAGACACACACACACACAGACACATAGCCAAGTAATGGTTTTCCTTGAATCAGGCCAAGGGATTTGAACTAATGATCGCAGCTTCTCTGTCCCCCTCCCCCTGGCTGTTGCCTCTATTGTGATGCCCTGGTCAGGCAGCCGGTCACATTTGCATCCCTATAGGTGCAAGTCTGAACGCTCCTCCACATGACCTCATCGTGTGCAGTAGTAGGTGACCATGCTCTCTCTCTCTCTCTCTCTCCCTCCCTCCGTCAGTATGATGAGCAGGACTGAAAGAGCAAAAGAAGAAGAAGCCACCGTGTGAACCCTTGACTGATGAGGTCAACGGGGGTCAGGTCAGGCTCGGTTCAAGGATCCCGAGGAGGTGAGGAACGGATGCAATGTCAATGCATGCTGATGTGACCCGAGGTTTCACCCAATTTCGATCGGTTAGTCCACTGTAAGCGAGCGCACCGCTGGTCAGAAAAGGTTCGCTACTCGTGGGCAGCCACTGTTGTTGATTGAGGACAAAGGAGAGAGGTGACGTGGGTAAATAATGACTTAATTACCTTCTGAACCACGCGGCCCAGCTTGAGGCTCAGTCTGTCGTCGATGCGGAGGCATCACTGCTCATGGAACTGAATGTAACCCAATGGCAGGAGTCGTTTTGACAGGAGAGTAACTGAACGGGAAACATCCCGGCAGTGATCATTTGGACTAATATTAGAGCCAGGTTGAATAGTCACATCACGCAATTGAACACAGATACAGATGACTTTATTGATCCCGGAGGAAATAATGTGTTACAGTTGCTTAGCTCAAGCCAGAAACATCAAAGTAAATAGAATGGAACAAACACAACTAGCAATATAAACACAAAATCCAGCATCATACAAATATAAATTCATAGATAAAATATGCATCTAACCGACAACAGAATGTAATAAAATATGCTGGTAACACTGCATATCGTAACACTGCATATCACTTAAAAAAAGAGAAGGGTAGAACATGAACAGTCCCTTGTTATACCACTGGTTCTAAAAAGTGTTTTTCCATCTGCATATATATTCCCATGTGCATTTCGAATATTTTGGCATCAAGCGACTGCTATTTTCCAACTGCTATTTACCAAAATAAAAGCCTCCTCTTGATGAGGCTCTCTCTTGTATACGGGGCTTCACATCTTGCACATGAAACAGGCCTCATATTTTAACGACTTCTAAATGCCGAGTGGTGCGGAGGTCTTGGCCTCCCACAACGCCTGTTGCTCTGCCACATTTTAAAACCAAGTTTGTGTTTATATGTGTGTGTGTGTGTGTGTGTGTGTGTATGTGTATGACTGAAACACATGTGCTAATACGGAATATTATCTGCAAATCCACCAACATGGTGTCCTTGTAAATGACTCAAAACAAATATCTCAACTAAATATGATG
>OMKN01013223.1:0-28067 GCA_900302345.1 Melanonus zugmayeri | reverse complement strand
CGCGATCTTAAGTTCTGGGCTGTCCTAAATGTAATCCATCAACTCGAAAATTTGAAAATTTGTGGAGAAGCTGGACCATTGACATCATTGATCCGGGATTTGTGTTCAGGATTTGAAAAAAATTGACGTCATTGGTCCAACTTCTCTGCACGTTTGCAGAAACTGCCATTTTTTTCACAACACACGTATGAAACAGTACTCTCTCATATTAGAACATACAGTAGCTGAGTGTGACGGTTCCCCTTTAATGTCTCCCAAGGGGGTCCACCATTGAATTGGCATCACAATAAAACTGTGACTTTCCTCTGCATCTCAACCTCACCCATCCTGCCCATGCCAATCAACTCTTCGTCTTCCTTCCGCAGCCGCTTACTCCAACCCGGCGGTGACTCTGCCGCCAGACTCAAACCTGCGGCCGGGCGACGAGATGGATTTGACGTGCATGGCGTACGGCGGCTACCCGGAGGCCACGGTGCTGTGGCAGGACGGAAGTGGGCACAACCTGACGTACAACGTCACCAACTCACTGGTGGCCAACGAGGACGGGCTGTTCAGCGTCCACAGTGTCCTGAGCATCATCCTGGTGCCCAACAGCACCTACACATGCCGCCTGACCAACCCCGTGTTGGGGGACCAGGGGCAGATGTCTGTCACCATCACTGGTTAGTGTCACACCTTTCATTTCTCTCTCTCTCTCTCTCTCTCTCTCCTTCCCTCCTTCCTTCTCTTCTCTTCTGTCTTACTCGTGGTGTTGTTCAGGTACCCCCTCCCCCAGCTCTATCCTGGTGCCAAGTAAAAAAGTATATCGTTTTTTCTTCTGTTAAGCTGAACCAGGAGAATAACCGTAGAGTGTAATGGAAAATAACTGGAAGTAATAGTAGGTCCAATTATAGGTCCAATGAGCATAGCCATTAGGTCTTGCGCATCACAAAATTAGATCAGTGGATGATTATTTCCCCCCAATTAGAAGTGTATCAAATATTTAAAGATACAATCCACTGATGAAGAGTTTAGCTCTATGTAATGAATGGCCCCTCGTTTTCCTCACACTCCTCATCTTTATGGGTCATCTAATATGGCCGTTTGTGGCTGGACAAGCAGACATATTGGATTACCCCTCCCCCCACCACAACTTTCATCCTCCTGGTGCTGGGGGTGTTCGGTGCATGGTGAGTGCAGTGCAGGACCAGCCAAACCCGGATCTCTAATGGGAGCAGGGCTGTGTGAAATGGCTCATACATAAGTAGCGTTGTCCTGCACCGGCTCTCTGGGTTGAGGCTGGAGTGGGCTGCAGCTGGGCCGGTGGGGTCCAGTCATAGGTCTGGGAGTAATGCTCCATTGGGCTGGGAAATGACTGGACTAGCAGAGGAGAGCCGATTGGCAGAGCAGGGTGGAAGACTGGTTGGAAAGATTACAGAGTGGGTTGGGTGGCTTTTTATTTGAAGGACATTAATCAACATGCTGCACAACGCCACATTGCCTTGTGTGAGGGAACCATAGTCAAAGACCAACAGACAAGCTCAAACAAAGTAATAAAGGAGCAAACTACATTGTAAGTGATGTGTGGTTGCTTCCACATACCAACATGGGCTATACATCCCATTGCCCTGCAGACATTTTTGGGGGAGGCTAATCCTGCCTTAGCCTTTATTAGCCACCACACCTTGAGTTCCATAGACTGCATAGGTCAGTTCCATAGACTGCAGGTCAGTTCCGTAGACTGCATAGGTCAGTTCCCATGAGGGTATACCGCACCCATTTAGGATTGCTTCGCTCATATGCCTGTTATTGCTCAGGTTCAGTTAGGACCCGCTAACTGATAACAATGCTTGTGATTTTAGCCTTTGCGCCGTTGAACCACGGTATGCTAGGAATTAATAATATGCAACAGTTAGGGCTGTCAAATTCGATATTCAAATATTCTTCGAATAGGAAAAAAAAAAGACATTCAAATTGCTAAATTAACAAACAAAATGTAACAAAAATTAACATTCAAATATGTAATAATATGAGAGCACTCACACTGGCAGCGCTGTACAGGCGCGCTATAACTAACCATACTGCTCAAAGCCTTGTTGCGCACCGCAGCGCCACCCATTATGTTAAACACAACAAGACCTACAGTGGAATCTTCTGACGTGTCGTCCTTTCTGCAATGCTCCGCGGCTGTGACCCGCTTTACATTGAAGCTCTGCCGTAACCAAGTCAGACTCGGTCCAAGAGTGGATCTGAAAGCCACTGACTTCCTCCACACAGCACTTACTCGTGATATTATAGTTTTGCTTTTTGAAGACTAATGTGTTTTGGTTCATTATGTAAGGGATAATGTACAGCGAACGTGTACAACCGGAGTCCCCCAAGAGTATTATTTTATGTATATTTTGCAATAAATATTTGAATATATTTGAATCCCTGTTGTTTTTTGGAATACAATATTCAAATTAGTTTTTATTTTATTAAATTAGATTAGGTTCATCAGATGCTATACACAACAAAATGTTTTAACAGCTCAATTTGCATAAAGAATATTTCCCTGGTGCCTTTCTTTAAAACACTATAGTCTAATTTTGCGTCTAACTGGCAAGCAAGCTAGCTCAAAACCATAGCTGGTAGCGCAAGGTTTTTTGCCCTGTGATTCTCTGTTGTTTCTATTGTTGGACTGGATCCTGTCAACAACAGCTCTCCTGCACACGGAGAAAACTGCGTCTTCATTTTGGAGTCCATTATGTCTTTCCCATTCATGTCTGCCTACCTTGTACCTATTGCATTCCCCATCTGTAGAATAGAAATCCATCTTATATATTTCTTCTCCCACTGGGAGAAGAAGTGATTTTTCCTTGTTGTTTTTTACGATATGGGTTAAAAGGTGTGATGTGGGCCTGTGAAGCCGTTTGAGACTATTTGTCATAAAGACCTATACACATTATGGTGACTATTTGTCATAAAGACCTATCCACATTATGGTGAGTATTTGTCATAAAGACATACGCATTATGGTGACTTGATACAACTTATTGGAATTGGTCACCTTGGGGCAGTATTATATTTCTTCCAAAAGTAATTTTTGTCAGAAGTGGCGAAATGGACAAACTTTAATATAAAGACACTGAGAACTTCACACAAAGGACTCACACATCAGTAGCAAACTAGCACAACCCTAATTCTACACGTGAAAGGGAGTGCAGAAAAAATAATGAGACACATATTCATAGGTTCTCCTCAATTTAAAAGTTGTCCCGCTACTAATTCACAGCGAGATCCCAGAACTTCAGACCCCTGCTGCTCATGCGCCCAGAACATTCTCCTTCATCATGGTCTAAAATAATAATAATAATGATATTAATAATACATTCTATGGTATAGTCATTCTACACCATCTCGCCATCTGCTCAGTTGAATCCCTGCCTTTGAGAATCAAACAGAAGCATCGCTCCATGGGGCTGCATGGTGATGTCTGCATTTGCTAAGCCGGCCTTACTACATACGCACAACAGATAAGCTGCATATTAATGCAAACACAAACGCACACACACCCACAGAGTGACAAATGACAATGTAAAACAATAATAATATAATAAAAATCACAGTATTATATCAAAATCTCAATATTTCAAAATACGTTAAGAACCATGCATTGACTAGATATTTCCATTTAAAATCAATAGGCTAATAGAATCACTGATCAATGAACATAATGCTGTTATATATAAAAGTAGGCTATTTCAATAATCAATTCTATATGAGGGTATTGACAGTGCTCATTCTATATATATATATACAGTATATATATATATATATATACTATATCATTCTATTATCATTCTATTATTATTATTATTATCATTACCAGTATAAAACAATGATCTTATTCCCTCATACCTTCAGTAATAAATAATACCTTCACATAACAATTACATTCAGGATAGGCTATAATCTCTCATTCATCCTCTTTGTTTACAGGTGACGTATCACAACCAGTGAGCTGCCTGGTTGCCAGGCAGCTCATTGCTCACAGCTGATTGCTAATCAGCTGTTCAGGCTCTGGCTTTAACCGTCTACATTCTATTAACCATTAGGAGAAAATGAATAAAACTAAGAAAATATAAACTACAAAACACTTTCACATTAAATCTTACACATACATATGATACATCCGACTCCCTTTTACATGTTTTGACAATTGACAACAACCACTCGTAAACTCCAAGCTAGTGCCAACTCGTCCCCGTTTAGGATACTAGGCTAGCGCAAATACCGCTAACAAACTACACATCTACAATGCATAACGGTTCACTAAACAGAAAGCCTACATTACTGACAAACTGTGTGAATGTATGCGACATTTACCCACCTGAAAGAATACATTAAAAACACAATTGTGAGTCGGCTGGTCTTCAGTGGCTTTACTGTTTGAGATGTTAAAGTGACGTTCCACCGGCACAGCCACGTTTTTATTAACTCATAATGTCATAGTGTCCCAAGCTGTCGAAATGTACCCAAAAACAACAAAAACGCTCAGAATAAACTACAGATGCAAGTTGTATACTATTGTCAATTTACTACAATATCCATGGTGCATTGTGCGGCAAACGTGAGTCCAGCCGGACGTTACGGGAACTTGTTTACATCGGGGTGAGAGAGTGCTCCGAGAGGCAGATACAAGCTCGGCTACTTTTGTTTAGAGTATGGTATTTTATATTTCTCGACCTGTGGACTATGTGGATAACATCATGCTGTCACATTGTTCCCTGCTTGATTGTACAGGATATCGAGTTGCTAAAGCGACTGCCATCACATGTCACATGTAACTATTGAGCGTTGTAAAACAGTGGTTAGCTGTAAGAGCCCAACATATGACATGATGTATTTCAATAATAAAGTAATGAATAAAAACTACAAGCTTTGTATCAATACACAATTTTATTTGCCATAGTTAGTTTCCATATTACCGCACATATCATAAAGAAAGACTCCAGAGAAAAGAAAGTCCAACATGGCATTGAAACTCTTAAACTCTAAAACACATTTGCTGATCCCACTTCCACATCAGCCGGTGGGTTTGTATCGTATCATGGACCGGTCTGTACCGTCTTCTGTAGCTGCCGCAGACATTGTAATCCTCGTCTTCACCGTATAAATGCCAGACCGTAATCTTTGTGAGCCTGCTGTGGTTCGGTTTCGCTAATACTACATGAGTAAACTCTGAAAATGGTAGCTTAGTAACGGCAATACTGCATAAATAAACATCGCCATAAACCTATTTGCAAACTTCCGTGCTGCATGTATACAATAATTGCTACTTTATTCATTAAATGAGACCCTGAAAGTGCACGAGTAACCTCTAACAATTAGTGGTTTAGTAATGGTAATACTGCATTTAGGAACATAGCCGTAAAACGTCAGTCGTCCATGTAGTGATACTTTATTACTTGAATGAGAGACGCTAAACGGCAGGACTCACACGCTGTTGCACATTTGCCTGCTGCCCTCTCCACTGTAAGATTTCCTCTTTGGTGTACATTCTGGTTCAAATAAATATCCGTCATTCCTTCCACTCAGTAAGACTTGGCTGAAGTTATAGTCCTCATTTGATCCGTCGATTGGTATTCATTGCTAGCAGCCATTGTAAAATATTGTGTAGCTCTTCAAGCTAACACAACAAGGCAACTGAATCTCACGGAGCCAAACTCCAAGCTGATTGGTCAGGGTGATTTTGCCGGGAGGGGAGGGCGCTGAAAAAGCGCTTGTAATTCCCGGAAGTCCCAGGAAAAAGCCATTTGCTGGGACATTCTGGGGAATAAAAATAGCCGTATTTTGATCCACAAAACGCATTTATGAGCAGTTTTTTCATTTGTAGGCTTTTGTTAGGCAACTTGGAGACCATTCAAATATCGGTGGAAGGTCCCTTTAACTGCCAAATGAAGACCGCAGTGCAAGCCCCAGCTTATATACCTGCAGGTGATCTCGTGCCTTCTATACTCAAAATAGAAATGCTTGAACTTGAACGGGGGTGTCTGTAAACATGCAAGATGAAGTGCACACATATAAAATAACACATTTAAGTAAGTGGGCAATTACATATAAATATCCTATGTGCCACACATGCCATATTGGGGTTGTGTGATGCGCAAACACTGTACACAAAACAATTAACAATGTTTTCCTGCATATAATGATTCAGACATCAAGGCCTGTAGTGTCATGTGAATAAAGGCCACACCTAAAAAACAACACTGAAAACACTGTTCTGAAGCAGACATTTTGGGGTCAGAACAGGCAAAGAATGCACCTAACAAAAGGTGATGCGTTCAGTAGGCTACAGTGGAAGTAAAGGAATTTCACTCACTATCAAACTGCTTTTGCAGACTACTAAGACATGTGCAACCCATTGGAAAACAAAGAGGAACAGATTCACACATGCATTCAAAGTGCAACGCTACAACTCTTGAAAGGGGGGACAACAAACAGCAGGACAAGCCCCTTTAATTAAAGCCTGAATAGTCTGTGGGAGTCTGTGTGAACATGGCTAAGATTAATTCCTCTCTCTAGAAATGCCAACACAGCGAGAATATTGTGTAACGTATTGAATAAACATGCAGCAAACATACAGATATTTCAGAGGGGTGATACAAGGAGGCTTGTTTGAATTGAGGATACATTTGCATTTGTTCACAACAGCTGTGGTGTACTTAACAACTTCTGCAATTAACTTTGACCCGGCAAACTCCTATGCTGGTGCAGAGTGAATAGTGTGTGCAAAGCCCTGGCCGATGCAGTGTGAATACACTGCTTTGTGCCATTTTAAGGCGAGCACAGCGAATGCCACACTAGTAGTAGTGAATCCTATTATGGAGGGGTGAAATCTGCTTAAGATTCTGAATGGATGTGGAGGATAGAGTGTAAAAAAAGAGTGAGAGATGGAGGGAACCAGAGAACGAGAGGGAAAAAGAGACGTAGGGAGATAGCGAGGGAACAAGCACATTAAAATTTCACACTCTGCAATCACTGATTGAAAAATTACAATAGCAATACAAATCTGTCCCTGGGCAGCGTAGGAGTTTGACAAGGTTAATTTTGAGAAATGAACCCTTTATCCACTGAGCTGAGCACCACACAGACTGCCATGAGTCTGCGTCGAATCACCAGGATCCAGAACCATCAATGAGACTACGCATCGTTTCTGTTGGCAATACATAAAATATGGACCATATACACAATCATCAACCTTCCCAGATGTATTAACTTAGCCGGTTCGCTTGGCCAACTGCTTGTCTGGATTCAGCAGGGACTTAAAAAATGAGCAGTATTTTGTGTTTCTCGGTTTGTTGATAGCTTCTGCAGGACACGGCAAGGTCTAGTTGATGGGGAACCCGGGGGGACTCCTAGTGTTACTGAGCCATCCAATCACGAGAACCAGCAGCTGCAGTCCTTAAATGAACCCATCCTGTCATCCTGTCTGCCTGTCTGCCTGCCTATCTGCCAGCCCGTCTCCCCCACCTGGCTCTCTGGCCACACTCCAGAGAGTGTGGCCAGCTAGCTTCCTGTCTCCTGTCCTCCCTCTCCCCATCTGCACCTCTCCTGACGGGCCTGGGTGTAAGGCAAGCACCTTAATCACCCACACGGACCAAATTACACCTCTTACATTGTCCCTTGGTTCTTGGTTCACTCTCCACCACTTAGTTCTCCAGTTCCAGGGAGAACAGAACAAATCCAAACAAAAAACTATGGCATGTTTTGAGATGCCATTTTTTGAGCTTCTTTCTCTTAAAGTGTAAGTGAACCTCCAGTTTCAGCTCGAATAGGAATACTGACATTTAAAAAAATGCACTGTGGGCTGAAAGGTGTTATCCCCATGGTTACAACCTATGCCAACTTTGTGATACTTTTTTTTAAAGCTAGTACACTGTCGATCGGTATGAGCGTTATAATGACCGATGTTGGATTTGAAAGGCGCCACACACCATGGCGTTATACTATAACACCTTGGTCCCACCGGGCGCATGTGCGTCGCATTCCAGCTGCGTCGTCTACCAGCTGCGCCGCGTTCCGGCTGCGTTGTATCCCGGCTCCGTGCCGTCGTCAAGGCCCACCGGGAGCATTTCAGAAGCGGGGCACTTCCAAGCGTTGCCTGCAAGATCTTGCGGGATTCGCAAGATCGTGCGGGATTCACGAGATTGCAAGATCCTTTTTTAACTTCTAAAATAAACTTGTCGTCGTCCATGGTGTCGAATTTCTTCTGAAGACCCTTGGACAGCTTGGGACAGGTTGGTCCCACCAAGGTGGGACCAAGGTGTAAGTGTCCGAGAAGCTTAACCCTCTCTCGAATGCGGACATCAACATCCACCGCTGCCCAAATGGAGCTCCATACATCCACACACACCGTGGCGTTTAGCATACCCTCTCGGTGTAACTTCTTTGTGGTGTCGAAGTACCTCCGAAAAGGCACATCAACGTCACAAAAAGAACAGGACTTCAGTTCGGAGCTGAGTAGAGCGTTCACAACTGGTTGGCGGAGACTGGCAAAAACATAGGATTTCACACCTGTTTTTTCTGAATTACGCTATTATTTTAATAACAGTGACAAAATTAGGTAGGAGAAGGAAAGAGGGGGCAATATAAGGAGGTTGAGGGATGCGAGATGGAGTGTTTGCTGAGCTCAGAGTGTGTTGCGGTACCGGGCCGACTATCAGGAATTGGAATGACATAGTGGTGTTATCCAGTAGCCTATATAGCTATATAGCCGTAGTAATTGGAAACAAGTAATTATCCATTTTTGTGCCCCTTTTAAAGTTTGGATCTTTCCATCACTAGTACTCTTAGTCCAACACCTCCTCTACTGTCAAGTAGTGTTAAAACAGAGATCCAAAGTCTTGCCCCACCTTTCAGGCCGGCTTCTGTTCTACGCCTCTATTCCACCATACAGTTTACCATAGGGAAAGTATCACATTAAATAAATAGCAATAGGATGAATTTATAGGCAAAAAGGTGTGACCTCTTAAAATATCTGTTAACGTAGGAGACTCTCGTCATAGACCAACCTCACCAACTGTGGTGTTCCTCAAGGTTACATTTACAACACGTTAATTTGTATGTATTTGACCTCTTTTGTGTTTGCCTGTGCTACGCAAACAGCTGGAAGCCGCTAATATGTATTTTATAGTATAGTATAATGTATAAAATAAACTGTATTTCACACTTACTGCAAGAACCCTGGAATGCAGATGTGATCTTGCTCTATCCATGAACCAATTTATATCTATGACTATGACCCTGTTTTGATCGATTTTGACATTTTTTTCCACAATATCTCTAGCAAGACTTACCTCATCAATATATTAAACAATACCTATGCAGTACCTCAAAGACAACTTAAGTAAATCAAGTCATATTGGTGAAAAATGACACAATTCAACAAGGACACTATCGGTACCCTTGAGTAAGTCATCTGAAGGACTTCATTGAGGGCTCTTATTGTCCAAGCAATTTAAGAGCTGGGCACCTTTCTATAAACATCAAGCATAATTACTGGGACAGAGACTAGGGTGCTCTTAGGTGATGGCGCTCTCCAGGTGATAAATAATGCATGTCACCGTGTTATTTTTTCAACTTCATTGGATGTCAGCCTGCTTGCTTCATCCTGTCTTTCCACGTCAACATTATTCTCAGTACCAGAGCACGGTCTTGATGCCGTACTGCTATCTAAATTGGTACCTGCCACTGCTTAGTAAGCTCACTCAAGCCTTAAATTCCCAATTTGATTGTTCTTGTGGATAGAAGCCCCGTGGAAAATTGCAAATCTCAATTTAATTTGGTGTCTGTGTTAACTTGTTCATTGGCCAAAGTTGTAGGTCAAATGGAATAGTGGATGGTATGACACACCGTGAATCCTCCTTAAATTTGAGCTATGGATTTGTTCATTACTCCATCAAAACTCAAAATGTAATTTACTCCTTCAAGCACCGCCCTTTTTCTCTCACAAAACATCAAGTCATTCAACTTTAAGAGCTGTTCTCCACCCTCCAAAAAAAATACACGTCTGCATTTCCTGTGGCGATTCAGCAACCCATTGCAGTAGTCCTTCATTTCTACTCAACCCCATTCACCGGCCTAATTTAAATTCAATTAACGGAGCCTCCAGAGAAGCAGGAAAACAGCAGTATAAATGAATCCGTTGTCAGCAGAGTAGCAAGGCGGGCAAGCTTCCTCGATGGAACACCGTATTAATTAGCGTCCAGTGTGGAAACAGCCCTTCCTCGTCTTCCTGGCTGAATGTGGGCCCTGTCTTATCCAGCTGGGGAAACAACCAAACAAGGACATGAAGTAAAATAAATTCAGGTAGCACATTATTCTGAATCATAATTATCAAGCCGGGACACTTCCCACTGTCATTGCTGTTATGATTTTTGCACAGTAGGGTTATCCCTCATGCTCTCAGTCTGGCGCTCAGCAGCTTCTGAGGGATTGTTGGGTGGGCTGTTCCTGCTCAGTGCATTGCTCTCTTTGAACGGTACAATCACAGAGATAAAATAAAGAGCTCCACTCTTTTTGTGCTGGGATTTATTTCCTCCTTATGCTCGGCCCTCTCTCTCTCACACTCTCTCTCGCTCTCTGCCATACTGGCTTTTTTTGTTGTTTTTTATTTTCATATTTAGGATTTTTGTGAACTGGTTCTGTGTCAAAATGAGTTGAAAAGCTGCACTGTCGGCATTGAGGGCCACCTGAGTTGTGGATCTAAGGGCGGTTTCACGTTACGATTGCAGACGATTGCCCCCACTCCCCCACTGGTCTGCTTTCACATTACATTAATGTCGATCTGAAAAAGCTGTGTAGAAAATGTGGCGTGCAATAGACCCGAAAAGAGCGAAAGAGAGAGAGACCATTGTCATTGTTATGTGTTGAACGGGTGGGGCGATGGTCAAATAGTTATGACGTTGCATTGGAAACAGCAGTCCACTTCCGTGGTTTGGAACGGTTGTGTTCACATTCCCAGGTACTGTTGAAGCATTCCTGAGGCCACCTTTTCAAGTGGTCTCGGGAACGGTTCTCCATTCCGTGCCCGGGGACGGAACGCAACGTTCACACTAATCAAACGAACCGTCCTTGGGGTCAGAGTGGGGACAAGTGTCCCCGGGAACGGTCCTGGGTCCCTAATGTGAAACCACCCTCAGTCTTATGGAAGGAGGAGAGTGTGTGTGCCTGTGGCGTTTGCAGATGCACCGCTGTTTCCATGGATGGATGGAGAGATGGAAGGAGGAATGCATGCGTGGATAATTGTGTTTACCTGACGCCATATATATTCATAGGTTGACAGAAATGAAATATATAAATAAATGTTAATTATCTAGTGTAATCAAATGATTGGGAGCTCTATGTGTAGCAGTGCTCTCTCCCTCTCCCCATGGCATCACATCCACTACTCATAACTCTGGCAAGTAGAGACCATATCTCGTTGTGTCTTCATTTTCTCACAATGTTTACAATCTATGATGTAATTATGTTGACTTAACAGCCCCCTTGCACACAACATGTTTACCATATAAAGCATTCTTAAACCAAGAATGAGTTAAATATGTAAGACAATGTTACTTGAGTTATTTAGCTACATACTTAGTTGTGCCTCTATTCCTCTATTCTCTCATTGAAAATGCAAAGATCTATGAATATGCAAATTGAAAATGGACTATTGCTCTCATCCACTCACATATTATACCCCCCACCCTTTCCCTCTTGAAATAAGAAATCAGATGGTTTGCATATCTTTGCATATTATTGGACCATACTATGCTTGATGGCTTTGTGACATCACTATGCCCATACTTTACCTACTCGTACTTATAAAAGAAGCTCAACATTGAAGCTCTCAGTTGAAAACTTAAAGAATGGCCCTGTTCTGCAGATACAGCACTCTGTATAGTGAAACTCTAAACTCCTGAGAGGAGCTAACCATAGAGAAAGTACATTTGAGTCCACAGGGGACCAGCCAGCTTGATTTAATGTTGCTAATACTAAATCCTCTAACAAGGATCGGTTTATACTAGTTTGGCCCTTGCCTTGGCTTTATGAAATCATATTAATTTCAGTGTTTTAGAATCATTGGCAAAATGAATTGCCACCAACAAATAGCTGGGCACACCTTCAAAGGTTAGTTGTTTAATTATTCATATCCATGTATTTGATGTTAAACTCTGCACTAGATAAGACCATGAATTATTGCCTTGCAAAAGATGGCTGCAACCTCTGTAAATTGCTTTATTCTGGGTGTCCAAATAATACAAAGCAAAGGCTGACTATACTGAAAAAAAGTACTATTGTCTTGCAAATGTAATGTCTTTTCAATTAGACGTTGTGGAGAGATTAAGCTGGTTCCCAAGATATGTAGTTTGTTCTCCAATAGCCTCAGAGACCAGTAATTGATTATCAAGTGTGAAATGGAGAGTTAAGTGTGGCCAGAGAAACTCTAAGCATGTCCCTTATCCAGCGGCCCTCTGTAGAAGAAGAACATTTTGAATGATCATTCACACAAAATCTCCTGACATAATGAGGACACTTCATAGCTTTATTGCCAGTGGTGTAGTCTAGTTTATTGTAGTGGGTAATCACCATCTAACTCAGCCAGTTAGGAGCTACTTTTAGCCTTAGATGTTTCATGAATACGCCCCCTGGAGCACAGGTTCATCAGCTGGCAATTTCCAATGCAAAGCATGGATTACAATTAATAAGAGTTATTAACAATAATGGAAAGCTGAATAGGCTGATCAGTTTTAATAGCAGTATTAATTAGTACATTCCTGCAGTTTTATCACAAACACTCATTCATTACAGAATAATATGAGCTTGGCAGTGAGGACACAAACAGGATGTGGTCCATATCTTCACAAGCAGAATTACACACTTTAGAACAGTATGTATCAGATTAAATGTAGGGGAAAGCATCCAAGGACTGCTGCAAGACAAATAAGCTTCAGAGACAGAACTTCTTAATAAATGAAGGCTGAAAAGGCACTTATCAACACCATCAAATGATGCATACTGGGTTCACTGTGTGTTATCCCACAAGCCCTGGAAAAAGGATGGAACATTACAGATGGCTCCTGTTCCACCTGGTCCAGTGTCTTCTGTTCCACCTGGTGCAGTGTTCTCCTGTTCCACCTGGTCCAGTGTCTTCTGTTCCACCTGGTGCAGTGTTCTCCTGTTCCACCTGGTCCAGTGTCTTCTGTTCCACCTGGTCCAGTGTTCTCAAAACGGTGGTTCATGCAGTGCCATGGGAAGAGCTTAGGGTACCTTGCAGTCAGCCTGGTTGCCACACCAGAGTTCTTGCCTAACATGACACTGGCTCCATAAGAAACACATGAGACCCAGTTATTTCGAAGCCACTCTTCACTGAAGCCTGCAGTGTCCAAACAGTTCAATAGAGCTTCCTCTATACCCTCCAGCTCACCCAGCTCCAGAAACACACATTCAGGAGTAGCTCATCTACAGAGTCATTCATCACATTCATCATGGCATATTTGTGGCTGAGAGATGTAGCCTCATCAATGAGAACAGACTTGCTTTTAGAAGACACAATGCTGTTAACCATTTTTTTCTGCATCTCTTTTGCTATGTGTTCCACAATTTTTGTGGAACTGTACCTTGAGTTCAGACTAGTGCCCATGTTGACACCATTTTTTTTTTCCTGAAGCTCAATAAGATTGTCATGGTCAGTGAAAGGTCGGT
The DNA here is from genome assembly GCA_900302345.1 of Melanonus zugmayeri. Classification (NCBI taxonomy): domain Eukaryota; kingdom Metazoa; phylum Chordata; class Actinopteri; order Gadiformes; family Melanonidae; genus Melanonus; species Melanonus zugmayeri. Next base: position 14,351 of record OMKN01013223.1, on the reverse strand, counting down.
TCATCTTAGCAAGATAGTATGCTGTTGTGAATAGCATCTGTCGCAACACAGTCTCTGACACAGCTCTCACCATATTTCCAAGTAAATCCTGTCCACCCTTTTCAGTGAGCTCCTGGGCTATTTTGTGTGCCCTGGACATCTGATGTCATCGAATCTTGTTTCTCCAAGAGGCCAGGGCTGTTGGTCTGTTTTCGTTTGAGCCTGAGGACTGGATCTTAAAGGAAACCCACTCCTCAGATTTACACACTCTTTTTCTGAGGACACCAATTGATTTCGTAGTGCTGCAAATAGCACAACCTGGAAGTGAACAAAAACATGACTAATTAACATAATCATAGAGGTTTTCCTTTTTGTATTTATATTAGCAATAGCACCTGCTGTTTAAAATCTTTGCACCATGGCTAACCAATACATGAAAAGGAGAGAAATGAGACAAATGTTCCACTCTTTCAATAGCTCTAATTTCCTGACAACTATTGATATCTAACATACCATATAGTAATTTAATGGTGTAAAAGTCTGAAATTACTGCACCTTTAAGATGACCATTAATTAACTATACTCTCATTTGCATATAGTAATTTACTTTATGAATTTCAAATTGTTTATACCAGCTTTGCATGTTGGCTGATATTTACCTAACTTTCTGTAGCTCCACTCTAACCAAGGATGCCTGTTTTTTAATTCCCTAGCCTGACTAACTAGCTAACTTCAGTTACAATACATATGGCAGTAAATATAATTCAATACACATACCAACAATCCCCTGCTGTTACAGTTCTTCCTTCCTCGCGTTCGGCCGTCTTCTATATCACGTCCTTCCAGTGGTTGGCGCAGGTGAGTGCAGCGGCAATCAGCTCGGCCAGGTCTACTCCAGTACACCGTGGAGCACACATCTCATGCTACATCTCATGATGTGTTCCATGGTTTGTGGTTCACCGCACACACATGCATCGGAAGTTATTTTCCACCTTGTGGTGTGGAGGGGGCGTGGCTCGGCATCGGGAGGTAAAACGGGGGCGGGGCGGCTACCCCGGGCCGAACGCAGCTGTGGGACATTAAGCATTAGGGGACTATTTAGGCGTGGTGTTCCCTTTGTCCCACAGTGAGACTGGCTCCCGAGACCCAGAAGGACACGGACACGTCGCCGACACAACGATCGACCCAGCAAAACCGAGTAGTGACTCCTTCAGCTGCACGGCAGCGGTGGTTGTGTTAAAGAGTTACTTTCTGTTATTCCTTGGTTTGGTTTGCGGGCTGGGTTCCAGGTGCCACCCGGTGGCCAAAAACAGAACGGTGACAAATAAAACACGTTCTGTAGTCCGCAACTCTGTCTCCGTCTCCTCCTTCTTACCTCAGCGAACCCCGGCAGTGGCTCGAACGCCACACACCTCTTCATGGATGCCTTACAGCGTCCTTCGCCAACCCGCAGACAGTTCAGTACTTTCTGCCAAGGCTGCTCCACTGGTTGTGCCACTCAGTAATCCTGGCATCAGTTGGTGTGGTCTCCAGTTCTTCAGTGGCATCCAAGAAGCTACTCCTGGTATTCGTTGGTGTAGACATTGAAGAGGAGAGGTGCCAAGATCCTGCCCTGCGGCAGGCCGTTGTTCTGGTGGAACCATCTGCTTTTCTTATTGTTGAGTGTGACGTAGAACATCCGGTCGCTCAGAAGACATCTTATCACGTTACACAGGTTGGCATCCGCTGTCATGTCGAAACGTTTTTTGATGAGCAGCCTGTGTTGGACGGTGTCGTAAGCTGCCGACAGATCTACAAAGGCAACACTGTTAGGAACTGTAATCAGCTTCGTCTGATAGCCTTCTTCGATGTATTGGGTGAGGTTTAGCAGTTGGCCTGTGACCTGTTACAGTAATATCTGCTAACTTGTATACAACTTTCACTTACCATGTGTAACGTTAGCATCAGGCTCCTTTTCTGTAGTTTCTGTAGCAGCAGTAGCTTCAGGCTTATGAAAACACTGAAAGAGTGTAATTTGCTTTTGATATCTCCTTTAGTATGCTACAATACTGTAGAATACTGATTCTACCTTAATGTTAGCTAATTTTAAACTTGCAACACGACAGAGCTACTGTCGAGCCGGGCTCAAGCAACTGTGCTCATTGGTATGGAAATCCTGGAGCTTTCTAAGTGGGTATATGGCGTATACCTGCATATCACATAGACTACACCACTGTTTATTGCCCTACTGATGACTCACAACCCCTTCAGGTCATTAACATGCTTTCTACACATCCTGACGGTCTCTCGGAAGGCTGGCAACCAGTAGCTCATTACAAACTGTCCATGGGAAAATAAACGTTCTCCTCCAACCTTCATTAGGGTTTTGTCAGCTGCATTTAATTCCAGCAGACAACCTTCTCATGTGTGTGTGGCCACAGAAAATCAATCAAGTCATTCTCTGGCCATGGCAGACAGATTGTTGCCCCACATTTAAAGGGGCCTTTCATTCCTGTATAATGTATCTGTCTGCTCTCAGCTGCGTCCGTAAAGAGCGAAACCTTTTGCTGAGTCACTCTCCTCACGCCATCTTAGGAGGTTACTGAATGAGGCTGAACTGCTAATTGATTACTATAAATAATTTCCAGAGCCATGAGAAGTCGTGCAAACTAAGATGAAAATGAATACTTCCACGGGGAGTATGAAGAAGCAATTTATTAACTTGTTGAGTGGGTGCAAACGTGTACTCGGGTAAATTAGTACTCGTCAAGCAAATCATAAACGATTACAAAAATATTGTCATTTTTCCGACATCTTACAAATACATTATATATTATGTTGATATGCAGGATATATCATTAAATATTCAAAAGCCTTCGCTGTTGCGCTGTCATGCATTGTTGTTTAGAGGCTGTATAAAATACGTTCATTCACCAACAGCGCTGCTGTGGTGGTGTATTAAAAAAAATTACATCTCAATAGCAGCTTATGTAGTTTGAACGTGTTTTTTTTTTAAGTTGGAAAGATATTGGATATTCAACAGATATTTTCGCTCTGAATTAGCGATGTGACGCAGTGAACTAAAGACGCGATCACCGGTATGAGTCCCGTGTGTCTAGTGGTGTAGACCTGCCCAGGAGATGGGGTTTCCAAGTGAAACCGTGGGGCAGCAGCACTCCTCTCTATAGAGCCATCGTTTGGTCAATATTTCTAAACAATCTGCAAATTACAAAATACCTTGCCCTGCCCTAAACAATAGCCTAACTAAAACGCTATTCAACTGGGTACCTCACATTTCAAAATGTCCCCAATGGATATAATATTAAAATTGCTGTTTAGAAGTGTATCCTGCTAGCGCTACAACAGTAAAAAGCAGGTCAAAAACTACTGGGGTTGGGGTTAGGTTTAGGGGTTGGGGTTAGGGGTTGCAGTTGGAGTTAGGTTTAAGGGTTGGAGTTGGGGAGTGGGCTTTATGTGCCTTACGTTATTCTTATGGGTTGCTAGATGCTACATTAAAAACATTCTGCCATGGAAGTCAATGGAAAAACATACCGGTATGTTTACATTTATAAAGTTTCTGCAATAGGTTGACAACTCAATACTTTATATTTCCTCAAATGCCATCTGTGGGCTGTCTTTGAGGTTTCGTAGATAGCTCGGGGGATTTGTTTTAATCAGAATTGTCAGAATTGCGCAGCAGGAAATTAGAACTTAGTTTAAAATCACAATCCTCTCTAAAGTGTTAGATGTCAGGAAGACGACTTACTTTGTTAAATGTCTCATTAAAATGTAAACAAGATCCGCAATGGCCTTGAACTTGGCGGTTTTCTGTTATTCCTTTATCATGACTATAATTGTGTTTTAAAGTGTTTACTACATTTGTCCTTCTACACAAATCTGCTTAGAGCTGAGCGGCTCAAAACTCTCTTATTGAGGCCCTTGTCTAACCGGTAACCACCAAAGACTGCAGCGAAAGAAAATAAGAAATGCTGTTTTATAATAAGAGCCTTAGGCAAAGACATACAGAAGCATGTCTTTTAAAGATTTGCTGTCATTATATATTCTCCTCGTAATACTGCAGTGGACGAGGTAACTAGCAATATGTACTCACAGAAGTGCTTTTATGTTCTTGGCTAGAATGTAATGCTTTGTGTTATATGGCTGGGCTTGTAGTCAGCGTTATAAGGATTAGACCGTGGTGTGTTTTGTAGAATTGCCCTTGTAAAACAAATTGGGATATTTGTTCAGATATGCAGACTTATTTATTTATATGTGTGGGTTTTAAGACAAACCCAAAAATCACACTGATTTGACAAAATACAAGGCTTTTTATTTTTGGCAAGCCATATTGAAGTATGTTTGCCAGGTTTTTCTCTCTAATGGCACAAAATAATAATTTGACCAAACTGTATAATGGCAATACCAATGTCAACAAAATAAATAACAAGTCAATGGAAAAACAAACACAAACAAATGTAGAAACAGACAAAGGCACTATCAGCGGCTGTGGTGTTTGGATCAAAGTCCAACACAACCTCCGGGAATGAGGATGTGTTTGTCTAATAATGCTCCCCGCCACACGGAGAGGAAGATTGTGGAAATTAAAACTAAGAATACGATGAAAACAAAAACATGGAAACTGTCGGTGAAGGAATTGTGAAAAGCTCACATAGATTTAGTAGAATAGTAAGCAACCCCCATAGAAACAAGTTGTATTTGTCGTTTTGATGTTGGAAACTAGCATGCCCTTGTGTTGTAATAGGACATGTAGTTGTGGGGGGGTCGGGGCCAACGAAGGATGCTCATCCACACATTTAGTTTACTGGAGCTTTATATTCATGACTGTCTTCTTCATCCTCTTAAATATATGCTGATGCAATACAGGAGTTCTTAAGGCAATAACTGAACACTTCAGTGATTCTCTATAGGGAGTTTCAAGCTGTACTTTTAATGCTGCAACGCTCTGTCAAACACATGGTATGGCTTCCCTCAAGTATGGGGAATCACTTGAAATATACCGTTAGTGTATTGGTTTCTCAATTTCCGTTTACTAATGCTAGTCTGCTAACTTGCAACTGCTGTTAGTGAATGACTCGGTGACTAGGTTTTTCTAATAATATAATGAAAGCATCACTGTATTAGAGATGATTGCCATGATAATGATTATGATCGTTTCATGGTTATTAAGTAAATGGTGTCATAAGCAGGTGTGTAGAATAATGCCACGAATCATAAACTAGGTAATACAGATACCGCGGTATCACAGGTAGCTATGGTATCACAGTATAACTACTATATATACCACAGGTAGCTATGGTGTAACTACTATGGGTCCATAGTAGTTACACTGTGATGACTGCTATGATTTAGCAGCAGGTCTTGCTAGGTTATACTCTTCATATGCAGATTATTCAGGTCATGGCGTACGAGTGGTTCTTTACCATCCTCATCTCTATTTGGCCGTGTCAGTCTGCGCTCAGCATCACCTTAATCAGCCGGCCGGGCCACCAAGGGCTGTCACTAGCAATCCCCCACGACACCTTCTCGACACCTCACAGTTAGGTCTTGTTTTAAAGCTAATTAAAACATTTAGAGAACACAACTTTTTGAAACACACTTCCACCCCCACCGCCGCCCACCCCCGAAGTTTGCTGCGGTTTAAAAAAACAACAACGGCGAAAATCAATACTCTGGTCTGCCTCCGACATCTTAATGCCAGCTCAGATTGAGAGAGGCGTGTGGAGGTGATGGAGTCTCTGTCAGTTACCAGACATCACAGGACTTTTTAATTGAGGCCCTGTTGGAGCTGGGAGGTGCCAGCGAGCGGAGTTAGGCGGCCGTGCGAGGAGCCTGGCAAAACAAGAGATAGAGCTCCGACACACACACACACACTCTCGGCCCGGTCCCTCCCTCAGGCCAGCGGGTTTAATAAACTTCCACGTTGCCACTGCCTCGGCTTCTACAGCCTCCATCTGTGGCCCTCTGATCGCTAACAAGGCGGCGTAGCGGCTTGCTTTGAAGTGTAAGTTCAGTTAATTAGCCGGCTGTAATGGCTGTAGGATTACCTTCAACTGTCTCATGCTTATGCTCACCTTGCTCCCGGCAGGTGTGAATAATAACCCGGAGACTTCCGCTGTGTTTCTGGACTACGTTCACACACGGCTCTTCTTTCACATACAACATTACAATATTCTCACCATATAGATTTTTTTTTCTTTTTTTCGCTCTATGTATATTTTATGACCTGTTTGTGAATACAAAGACCATCAGGAATCATCTGACAAGCATATTGTTGCATACAGTTTTGTAAAAATACACATAAACCGGTACCATGAATTGTAATTGTGTAATTGTTATTTTCAGACTATTTCCAGACTATGTCTGGTTGGTAGGTCGTTATCGCGTAAGGCTGGCCTTTTATCTTTTGTGTGATTAATTACTTGTATTTTGTATATACAGATATAAATTCATACATAAATAATTATATTAACATGTGCAGTTGCACTCACTCACTCACTCACTCCCTCACTCGCCTCCGCTTCCTCATCCTCTCTGTGTGGCCGCCTCCTTCAGCAGATGGCGTTTACGGCTCTACCTCGGAGGGCGGAAAAAGGGGGCCTATTAGAAACTTTATGCCAATGGATGCGGAGTCGTTACTCTTTAATGTAATGTACTTTAATGTTCACATCTGCACATCCAGGGAAGGGTAATAATGTCAGACAAACTGTATAAGTCAACGGGCTGGAGGTCGTTCTAGGGAGGGACACTCCGCCCGCCCTGCATGCCAATAAGAACAACAAGCAAGTGTCTCACCCAAAAAGCAATTTATTGAAATGCAAAAAGAGAAGGAGAGGGCTCACAGCAAAAGAATGCTGACAGGACAAAAACATGTCACCATCCATCTTAGTTTGCCAAGTTCTCATCTCACAGCGAGTGACTTGTCCGCTCCCAGAATGCACTGGGGTTGCTATTTAAAGGCAATAGCCTTTAAATAGCCATGGCTATAGATGATTGGAGAGGTTAACTGATTTGATCATAATGAACAATAAATACATAATTACGTATTTACACACAATCTATTCAAATTGTATATTCACTTCAATGTCGTATAAAAGCAAAATACCTAAAAGAATAACACAAATGATCATATATAAAATTGTTGCATCATTGAGTCAATGAACACATGCATATAAACAGAAAGGAATATGAAGTAGATGAAACCATGAATGGATGAATATGTGTGGGATATGGTGGGCTACGGTGGACCAGCTGTGACAGCCACAGGTACCAGAGAGCAGGTCGAGAGACAATGTCTCCGCCACAAACAAAAGAGTAGATTACAATAAACCTGGCACCAGAATCACAAGTACAGCCATAGCCAACCGTGCTGCCTGGAGAACCGCCACCGGAACCACAAAGAGCCCCCCCATGGGCACGGAAACGCCGTCACCCTGCAACTGCGGCGGAGCGGCTGATGTTAGTTAGTTAATGATTCTGAGGCACAAAACACAGTGAAAATGCAAGCACAATATTCTTCTTCAATTGTCTTTTGTTTTTTTCAATTGTTTTTTCCATTAGTATTGTTTTAGTGTCTGCCAATCACTCAATCTCTCTCTCCATTTTCCCCTCTCTCTTTCTCCCTCCTGCTCTGTTCTCTGTTTAGCTGTGCATAACAGAAGGAACCAAATTTAAAAAAAAAAAGGTCTAAATCACCAATGTCTGTAAGCTTGTTTGTTCCAACAAAGTGGTAGGCATCCATCACCTTGCCATTGTTTGATTGAAAGTGATTTAGGAGGGCTGCTGGTGTGTCCCGCTGAATTTTATTGTCTTATTCATGTTAGTGTCTCCACTCTGCAACGTGTTACACCACAATGCATTTATTTTAGCTGTGCGTGTGTGTGTGTGACAGATGTCTGGATGCCCACCTCTAAAGTCTGGGGGGTGGTTGTCGTTCTCTGGTCTGGGGGGGGGCACGTAGGCCCCTCCAGCAGTGTCAGGCTAGAGGCCAGCCTGGCTCCACCCCTAGGGCTAACCAGCCAGCTCTGCTATGCTGGATGCTTTAACACCATTGCCCTGACAACATTTGTAAAGGCCAGGTCGGTTCATCCTCACAATGAAGGAGAAACCTAATGGACTCTTTCATCCCCAGCAGCTTGAGGGTTAGGGTTTTTCTTCTTCAGCCCAAAGCCGTCCTTTTGTCACAGGATATTATTCTCCTGTTGGTCGCAGCTTAAGAGGTTGAGTTTCATCCTGCAGGTAAAACCGTGCTGACAGTCGGAGGGAGAAAACAGGTTTGATTGCCACCACCGTATAGACACATGGTGGGATTGGGATGACAGGCCAGGTTAGTGATAGGAGCACTTCTTCCTTCCAAAAAATACCTGAAAATCTGTGCTTTTACAATTAGCTACCCCCAAACAGTACCTTGGCTGGCCCCCCGTGAGCCCACAGTAGTATCTTCCAGGGACCAGGGAGCCTCATTTGTCACCAGTAACACGACTTCCTTGTGGAGGTAGTTTTTTATCATACTCTCGCCTGGTCCCATTAAAATATCTATTTTTATCCTTGTAATCTTCACTGGCTGGTTTCATGCTCATAAAAAAGGGAAGGGCCACCCCCAGTGTTAGCTACCTGGTTACTCATGGAGGACGGTATCACATAGCATTTATAACCTATGCCGATAATAGAGTTTTGTGAACGAAATATTGCCATTATGTTACAAAGACTATATATATGTATATAATATCGTACTGTATATAGATATAAAAGCAATGTATTGAAATGTAAAAAGAGAAGGAGAGGGCTCACAGCAAAAGAATGCTGACAGGACAAAAACATGTCACCATATATGTATATAATATCATACTGTATATAGATATATATGTATATAATATCATACTGTATATAGATATATATGTATATAATATCATACCTGCTTGCCTGCCTGTATGTCTATCTGTCTATAAAAGATGCATTCAAAAAGATAAACGGCCATATTTTTTAACGCCGTGCCTATACTCAAATATGGCCACCTTTCTGGCAGCCTCCGCACTCCGTTGATGTGGCCAGCATGAGAGCGCATGGGCCGCTCCATCCACATCGTAGCACATCGGGGAAGAGGGGAGAAAAGGCAAGGAGGGGAGGATAGGTAAACAGAGCCATTAGAGACAAATCTATTTCTGAAGAAAACAAAATCACATCATCAAACAAGGGAGAGAGAAAAATGGGATGGCGCAGCCCTGTGGGCCTGGGCATAGAGATGATAGCTGACTATGGCATTTGTCTTTATCAGTCTGCCCTCGGGGATGGGGAGGATAGTGGAGGAGGTGAGAATAAGAATAGAGAGAAAGGGGACAGCCATATTCTATCAGTTGCAAAGGAACCCAAACACATTCCTTCCACTTCGGTGAAATCTTCTTGAGAGATGTGGACAGCTCAAGTATGATTCAGAGAACAGAGTATTCCTACTTTGTTACACGCACGTGTGTATGTGTGTGTTTTGTTCGCACAGGCTTGCTCGCGGATGGTCATCCTTAAAAACAGAGCGGAGTAACGGGGACCCGGCGCCATCTGTCACCGCTCGCCCAGAGGCACGAGCAGCTTCATCAGAACGTCAAGATGAACTTTCCACGTTTTCTCCTTTTCTCGCTGACATTTTGTTGTTTTGTAGTGGTTTGAGAGAAGGCTTTGAGGGCGTATGTGAGAGATTTTGTAGTATTTTTTTTTCCTTTTTTTTTTACAGGGACCTTATGATAGCATGTAATTATATCCTCATAATGGTCTCGCTGACGATTCCCTTTTTGATACATTCATCATTTTAAATCAATTTCTGTCATATATATATATATATATAAGGAAGTGACCTAATGAGAAGAAAAGGAGAAGTCTTGAATGAAGCTTTCAACAGCATTTTAATAAAGGTTTCAATACCGATTGACCCAAACAAAGGAACTACCATATAGTTTGGATAATAATTAGCTTCCAATTTTAACTTCACCATCACATGTTCTACCTCCACTCTTCTATGGTTCTTTTATGAACCGTCTTTCATGAAATTTCCCAGCACCTTCAGTCAACAAAGGAAAGATTGAATTTCCATCTTATATTGTTCGCCTCCAAAAGTTCAAAAGAATCCTGACCTCCATCTGAGCTGTGTAATTTTATATCCTACCGGTCTGTCTTCACAGCGTACGCCAAGTCTGTGAAATTTCTCCATCCATTACTCAGTACAATGCCAGTCAATATTCACATATTTTTTCTTCAATTATCTGCGTGAAGTGGGCGCTCAGTGGGAAGGCTTTGTTTGTGTTACAGACTTAGATGCACTCCTATTCTCAAGTCCATTGTTTTATGTTTTTTTCTCTCTCACTCTCATTATCTCTCTTTCTCTTTCTCTCTCTCCCTCTCCCCCGCCCTCCATTGTTACAATGCCCCAGGGAAATATGGCCACGTCTCTGATATCTCTTTTTTTCTTCTGTTGATCAGCCACCCTCCCCTCTTTTATTAGTCCAGTCCAGTTTGCCAAGATACTGTCAGCACTTTGAAGTCTAATTGTCTCCAGAGTGAGTTTAGTTTAGAGCTGTCTGACAAATCTCCATTATCTGCACACTTGTCAGAAGATGTTTCTCTTTCCCACCTCTGCACACCTCATTAAAAACTGGATGGGAATAAACGTTGGCATATTTATGGTGTCGCCGTGATGATGAAATCACAAACTACCATATATGCACCACTATTTCAAAATAAAGCGCCCTAGATTCCAGTCATTGTGAGCTAGAAGCTAGAAGGCAGGGGGCTGGGCTCCATCGCTGTGCCAATGCTGTTTGAACAAAATGAAAACACGAGTGTCCCATCTGGGCTCAATTAAACCACACTCTAATGTCTTACTGTAATTGGATCCCAATAAATTCCTTGCTGAGTTTGAATCTAGGGTCTCCCTTGTTAGTTCCTCTCTAATGATATATAAACCTAGACACATTGCTAATGTTGCTAATGTGGTGACAATGCAAATCGTTGGCAAAAGTAAGTTATAGCGATTTAAAAAAGACGTTCTTATGTGTGTGATGCAGTGTGTGTTGTACTTCTGAATAATTCTGCAGAATTATTATTTTGGAGAGTGAAAAATGAATGTACTCCTCTCTCCCCCCCTTTGCTTCAGGTCAGAACATGGCGTTCCCCCCGGTGGCTCTGTGGGTAACGGTAGGCCTGGCCGTCTGTCTGCTGGGTCTTCTCATCGCTCTGGCCGCCGTCTGCCGCAGGAAGATCAAGGAGAGCTGCGAGGAGGCCAGGAGAGAAGGTACAGCAAGACACAGGAAATAGGGAAAATAAAAAAAATAAAAAATGAAAGAAACATAAGCGAGAGAAGACGATGTCCATTTGATTGATTTTCTTGTACACTCGCTTATGTAATGGATTCAGTTGGGAACTGTTGTCTTTGATGAAGGTTATTCTCACGTTGTTTTAGGAAGTTCATGTTTCAATCATCAGAGGGAAGGTTGGATGGATGTTTTGAACGCTCCGTTTTTTTAGTAGGACAGATACCAACGCCTTGTAAAACTGTTGTCGTTTTGCATGTGAGGTTTGTGAGCTTTAAAAGAAATGACTGCTTAACTTAACCCCCAACGTCTTTACCACCACCACCTCCCTGGCACACGATGAAGATGTATCACATGTAAAGAATGGGAAGATGATAGCGATCGGATGCTGAGCTGAGATTATGACCTCAAGGAACTATTACAATCCACATATTTTTTATTTTTGTGTTAATGTTGCTCTCATGGGGGGACTTACTGCCGCAGTGAGGGTCATTATTACCCAGTTCTGTAATTAGCGTTGCAGAATAGTTCTGGAATTGCTGCAAGTGCAAAGAGAGAAAGTTTTGAATGGAGGATGGTCCAAGGCCACCAGCTCTGCTGTAATGAGATCCGCTCAGAGTGGAAGAGACATTTAAATAAAGGTCAGCCCGTGTCTGTACGGAGGCCCAGGGGGTTGAAAATAAATATAGTAGTGACTCGGAGGAAAGTGTAAATAGCTCCATGGAACATATGAAATCAAATGAAATGGAAAGAGGGAAATATAAACTATAATCCGCTTCCCTCCCACTGGCCGAGCTCCTTTTCTTTTCTTTTTTTCTTTAGTGGCCTGCCGGCCTTCCCACCGCCCCTATATGAGGAGGCATTATGTGCTCATCTTCTGCCTGTCTTATTGAAATATTAAGCCCCCCCCCCCTCTCCATTGTTTCCGTGTTCCCTTCTCGTTTTCTGAAAGCCAAAGGACGATGCTACTGCCATATATATATACATAGTAGCCTCTTATGACCCAGGGAGCAATAACCCTATGACCCTAACCCCTAACCCCTGACCCTGACCCTGATAGACCGATCGCCTATGAATACAGATGTGGAAGGATCTTGTTCTTGGCCACGCCAAGAAGCGAAGAAAAGAACTGCCTTGTAATCGCGGTTGTCTTATCTTGTGCTCATGGGTCCGGTCCGATTGAAGTTGACTCGCCGCTTGCTGACACCGGCTGGCACGGGTGGGAGGGGTCTGAACAAGTAGAAAAAGCCAGCGGCTCATTTTTCTTCCCTGTCATAACGTATATGGAGCAGTGCAGAGCGTACCTAAGCGAGCGCGGCAGCTCGCGGGATTGCAGTTAGAAGTGAAAGCTCAATTTAAGGGAGGTGTCTGTCTCTGCGCCAGCACCGCTGTGTTTACTCTCTTTACTTTTTTTTTTGTATTTCCACTGCAGTTTTTTATTTATTCATCGATTTGTTTCGACACATCCTTTATTTACTTCTGTAGTTCTTACACCTTCCATTCTTTTCTCTCTCTCTCACTGCTGTCTGTCTTTCACACACACTCACACACTCACTCTCTTCCTTTTTTTACACCCTCCATTCACTGCATCACACACACTGGACATCTCAGTGTATGCATGCTTGTCCACACGTGCGCGCACACACACACACACACACACACACTCTAAAATCTTCAAGTTAAGCTGTCAAAGATACAGACGCTTCCAGATCTGACTCATTCAGACTGTAGCGTTTCTCTATTGCCATACGTCTTCCAATCGTTCTCTCTCTGTCTCTGTCTCTCTCTATCTCTCTCTCTCTCTCTCTGTCACACACACACACACTATCAGACGTCACAGAGGCTTCTCATTGAACGGTCGTCTTGAAAAGGGCACCGATAATAAATCTGCGACAATATCATCTCCACCTGCGACAATATCACCTCCACCCGCTGCTTCAATATCACCTCCACCTGTTGCCATTTTCACCGGCTATCGGCTATCAATCGCTAAATAGCACTAAGCTAGGTCTCCTCTGAGCGAGTGGGCGGGTCTTCTACAATACCCTGGAGCCGTGGGAAATCTGAAACACCCATTGGCAACAAATCCAAATATGATTGGTTGATCAAATTGTCGATCTTAACTTGAAGACGCTCTCAGTCAGTTTAATGGTCAGGGCATTCTGTCAGGGAAATAGAAAAACCCTGGATGGAGGATATTCTCCCCAGAGACTCTGGAGAAAAATATCTCATTGGTTGCATTTCTTTTCCACCACAAATCCATTCAAATGTGCAGTGCATGGACAGAAAATAAACAACAGAAACAAGTTGGAATAATGTAATACAAATTTAATTAAAATAAAATAAATACATGTTTTAATTAATTAATCAGATATCATATATATATGATGAACACAAACTTTGGAATGTCGTTTCCCTCGCCCGGACGTGGGCCACCGGGGCCCCCCTCTGGAGCCAGGTCCGGAGGTGGGGCACGAAGGCGAGCGCCTGGTGGCCGAGCCTACTCCCGCGGGGCTCGGCCGGGCACAGCCCGAAGAGGAAACGCAGGACCCTCCTCCCATGGGCTCACCACCTGTGAGAGGGGCCATAGGGGTCGGGTGCCCAGAGAGCTGGGTAGCAGCCAGAGGCAGGGACCTGGGCGGTCCAATCCTCGGCTACAGAAGCTAGCTCTAGGGACGGGGAACGTCACCTCTCTGACGGGGAAGGAGCCCGAGCTGGTGCGCGAGGTCGAGAGGTTCCGGCTAGATATAGTCGGACTCGCCTCGATGCACAGTGTGGGCTCCAGAACCAGCCCCCTCGAGAGGGGTTGGACTCTCTTCCACTCTGGAGTTGCCCCTGGGGAGAGGCGCCAAGCGGGGGTGGGAATACTTATTGCCCCCTGGCTCGGTGCCAGTACATTGGGGTTTACCCCAGTAGACGAGAGGGTAGCCTCCCTCCGCCTTCGGGTGGGGGGACGGGTCCTGACTGTTGTTTGTGCTTATGCCCCAAACAGCAGTTCAGAATACCCACCCTTTGTGGAGTCCTTAGAGGGGGTGCTGGAAAGCGCCCCCCATGGGGACTCCCTCGTTCTGCTGGGGG